>JAVSBS010008571.1:10011-48510 GCA_033124195.1 Coracias cyanogaster
TATACCCGTCTTATCTCTTGTGCGTTCTCGCGATAAGCAAGCTAGCCACCCAGCTTCTATGCCCCTCCTATCTTTCCATGCCAGCCCGAGATCTTCTGGACGTCAGTCCCTACATATGATGACACTGATAGCAACTTTCTTATGTGCTAGTTCTCCTCCAAAGACATATCTTGCTTCACGTGTGTAAAATTTAATTAGTAGGTGTCATCAGGAGCTGCGGAGTGAAGTGGCTCTTGATTATGTACTCCAAAAGCAGGAAATGTATTCTGTCTGCAACCTAGACCTTTACAAAGACATCCTCAAGTGACTGTTTCATGACAATAGCAAAACATTATAAGTCATTTATGGGATTTTTGCTGCTTTGCTTTTCTTTTTTTTTAAATTCTATTTTATATATGTCTATACATATGTAATTGAACTTATCTACACAGTCAGTACACCATCATGGGTATCCTCGAACCTGCATATTGTCATGAGTGTGTGTAATAAAGTATATTATTTTATAGATATAATTTTCCAGAAACTTTAATTTTGAAACCTAAAGGATCTTGTCTAAGCGTCGCTGCTTGTAAAGACAGTCACCCTCTGATCTAGCAAGCTGTCAGTAGAGATCTGTTTTTCCCGTGATGCTGTTAGTTCACCTCACAGGATGAGCAGATTTTAAAGGGTCCAAGGAGATCCCCCTCCTCCTTAACTGGAGTGTGGCAGGTGTCAACAGAGTGTGGCAGGGTCCTGTCTCTTTGTCTCTCCTGGGAAATTAACAGGCTGGACAAGACAGAAAAAGGTTTGAGGTAATCCCCCTCTCTATATATTTTGGCCTTTTTTGTGACACCCTTAAAAATACTTGCATGTACTTCTTGCTGTACCCGTGAAGAAATGGCCAAAGAGATTTGCCTGTCATCGTTTGGCTTTGAAGTACAATGTCCTTCTAAATAAGGCATGTTTTTATTCATTAGTTAATTAAAATAAAAATTCAGTAGGAGATCAAGAAATAAATAAAAACAGTGAAAAATGCTAATAATGGTTGCACAGGAAAAAGTTCAGAAGCATGTATTTCTCCTTTTCTAATTGTATTAGTTTTGTCTGACCTATTTCTCAGCAAATACCCTACACTTGCACAGTTTTGCTGGAGGGGATTGCTAAACTGAAAGAGGTATTTCTTAAATAAAACCCTGTTAAATACACATTCATATGAGCCAGCAGACAGGAGCTGAAAGACTAGGTTAACTTCTCTTTTTGTTACAATACGTCAGATATACCTCAATGATTTTGAATCATATTCTAAGCTGACAGGATAAGTAAAAAATATGAGAATTAGACCTACAAAGCCTAAGTGAAAGCACAACATTTCCAGCAGCTGGAGTACAATGGCCTCCACCAAATTTTCCTTTTCTATCACAGTTACTGTTATAATTTGCTGGCAAGGACCAAGGCAAGTACACTGCAGCCAACATCCTCCCTCTAGGCTTTGAGCAGTTTACCTGAATGATGCACATCGCTTCTGCCAGCTTAAGGCCTCGAGCCTCAGAATCTTTTTCCTCAATGTTTGGTCGTTTGCACAAAAACACTGTACGCTTGCAGCTTCACCAGAAGGTTGGTTCCCCCGCAGCTGGGGCCAAGAAATCCCAGCTGGGTGAAGTGGCACGGATCGTGAACAATTAGGCAAGGGAATGGTGTTTTTTAAAGCCTTCATCCCCTCAGATGCACAGCTGTCAGAAGATAATGAAATGCCTTCCTACCGAGTGAAAAGGTGTCTTGGAACCTGATTAATCAGATGAGTTGTTTTGTTTACAGGTCATGGTGATACTCATCTCCCCAGCACCAGTACCTGACATGAAGCTGGAGGAATTTTAAACCTCTCTGATAGCCTATTGGACATGAACCAGTATGTGTGATCCTTCTGCCACTGAGAACAAATCTACTCCTAGCACCCTCACTGGGACTGAGAGGATAAGTTGTTCTCATGACCTTTCCAACCCAACTTTGAGCCAAATAGAGATAATGTGGAGGAGTAAATATCTTCATAGCTCCCAATCTGTACATGAAGAGACAATTTTTTAAAAAATAAGTTAAGTTAATATTGATAAGAAAGCACATTATTGAATGGATATTCACTGCAAATATTCCATACTAGAATCTCATCGGATCACTGGATGCAGGCCTAGAAAGTCTCGTGCTAGAGTTCAGGACCTCAGGGGCAGGTCTGGAGGAAGGGATCCCTTCCTCCTGGTCCCTTTGGTGAGGTATTCTGGCTGTGAAGGCAGAGCTAAGCCATGGATGGGGAGCACAGTCAAGCTGACTGCAGACAAATAGTCACAGCCATGGCAGAAAGCTTGAAAATATCAGCTGCCATGTAAGTTCTGATATTTTATAGACATATGTATCCTGTTCAGTTGGAGGATTTGATTTATACAACTGTATTTCAACAAACAAATAAACGAGAGGAACCATCATTTCAGAAAAATAAAGTTTTCACATTACAAGTTATCTTTAAAATGATAGTAATAATAATAGGTGAAATACACTTGTCATGGCTAATATTGTATTTAAGCACAACCAACCATTAAAAATGGTAACCGTTAATAAATAGAAAAAAATAAAAACTAAAACTGTGAAGTAGGAAGGTGAAAGCAATATATAGGTAGTTTGTGGAAGAGCTGTTATGCACGTACATTTTTCTTTAAATATATAGTTATGAACAACATCTGGTTGTATCTTGGATTATATCATACTTGACACCAATCCCATGCAGAAAAAAGGACACACTTCACTAATGTGTGAGGGTAGTCCAACTGCAGAAGAAACACTTTATTCAGCTGAAAACTGCATACACCTGAAGACATTTTTTCTAACTATAGAAATGTCCAAGTGTTTTCAGGCATGAGTTGTCTTTTAAATTAAGAGTTGCCATTTCCACTTAGTGATATACAGCTATCATTATGAGTTATTAGGAGAAGGATGAAAATGATTATGAATTTTGAAAACTCAGATGAACAAGGTGAAACTCTAGACCTAAGGAAATGAATGTAAAGTTCTTTGCCTGATGGAAACAGATGGCTAATCCCTTCTATTTTCCTTATCAAGAAATGCAATTCAGTATCTGATAGAAATAGCTTTGGAGACTAGAACTTGATTATGATATTGTTTGTAAAGCAAACTTCTGTATTTATTTGATCACCGTGTATGTTTACCAAAACCAATTTTAAATATTTTGTTATGCAATCTTTCTTAAAACATAAAGTATGATTAAGAATAAGAAATCTAAAATTTATCTTTTTGCAGCTATGCTTTATCTTTTCCTGGTGAATTTCATATGCTGTATACCACGTGATGGTCTTACTGACAGTGCATGCTGTCCTGCATCTGGCATTACAAAATCAAAGAAGAACAAATTTATTCCTTTTTATTTCAGTAAGAACAAAATTTTCCACTATGAGCTCTACAATTTTTACTCTTGAAGGTGATGTATGAAGCAGGAAAACCAGTTTGACTTTCAGATACCCAACAGGGGTTATGCTGGCAGTAAACAAAATCCTCTTTCAAACCACTGCAGGAAGAAAGCTTGATGCAGAATTCACTAAGGAAAAAGGAACCTGGAATATAGGTTTTTCTAAAGGAAACAATAGTTCCCAAATATCTTAAGGAATGTGAATGAAAGATGATGCAGAAATATATGGAATTGTAAATTGTTGTTTCTATGTGTTTTCCTACTCTACTCTTTGCAGTACACATACAACAGTTCACCTGTTAAAAGTGCAGTAATTAAAATGTTTCCAGTTTCAAAGAAGCATATGGCAGTTGCGTAGTATTGTTTCTGCAGACTAAATATATGTTTTACTTGTATATATATTTTTTGCATGGATTGGTTTTGAACACATGTAAGATTTCTCTAGTATACTATTCAACAGGTTCCTATTTCTGAATTAAGAGGAAAAACCCCAAACCTTTAAAGAAAAGAAGTACAGTGAGTCACTGCTAAAAATACCCATAAAATTACCCCCTTCATAAAAAATACTGAGAGAAAGGCATAATAGCAGTAGTTATAATAGGCAATAGGCATAGTAGTATATCCCTCGGTGTGTGAATTGATTGTATAATTATCAGATAAATGGTCAATGTAGTATATAATGAAAATTGTATTTGTATTTGTAAAAAGATTTGCTGTTGGAAAGATTTCTAAGAGGAAGAAATATTTTGCCTAAAACTGCAGGGATGTATTACAAAGTCACCCATGTGAGCATTTCTGGTGTAAGGGGTGCATCTTCAAAACAATATGCTAGATGGGGCAGCATAACTGCCCATTAAATTGTGTTTCCCCATTATTACAGTTTCAGAATATGTGAAAGGTTTTTTGCTTGTTTGTCACACAGATTTAGAGCATTCCTATTGAAAACAAATGAGACCTCTTGTTTTAACTGGGTGCTATCACACGTGTAGGGGGTTCCTATGCAAAGTATGTGGGTTAAAAGATACAGTGCTATTAGCTTAGAAACTGGATAATATAAATAATTCCCCCTTTTTCCCTGACTGTTATCATCAAGCTGAGTGTCACAGATCCCCAATTATGATGTTATACACATAAATATGTATATGTGGATGAGAAACATTGGACTACTTTTGATCTTCTGCTCCACCCTCCATGAGAAATGGTTGATATTTGCTATTTTAATATTTCTACATGAACTGACAAGTGAAAATCTGGCAGCAGGATCACTAGCTTATCCAGGAGATATGCAGACAGGAAACTGATTTCCTTCTAATACCTCCTCTGGATGTAGATGGTGAAAGAACCCAAAAGCCAAATCAAGCATTTACAGTAAAGGCAAAATCAACACAGGAGTTTCTAAAGCACAGAAGACTTCAATGTGAAGGATGAGTGTGATTAGTTTTTTAAAGCTTGACAGTAGCACAAGTTTGTTTGACTTGATTTTTCACTCTTTTTCATTGGGACTACTCATGCTGTCTGCAAATGGGAACTCAGACCCTGTGACACCAGGTAGAACGCTTACTGGAGACCTGTGCTCTGTGTAAGAGATGCAGAGCAGCAGACGACTTGCAGAGTTATGTTCCTGAGGGAATTTTTTTCAGCATCACAAAAATATTGGCATAGGCATATGATGTAAAATGAAAGAAAGTAAAAGACAGAACTGTTTAAAGTCCAAAAAAACCCCAAAGAACACTGAATTAAGAGAATGGAAATTACACAGTAGTCTTTAGGCCTGAGCATCCTCTGACTAGCCAAGTGCCTATGCTGGGTAGCAAATCAATTTTCTTTCCCACAAGCTGTTTTGAGGTTTCATAAGAGTAATTTAAGCTTCTGAGTGCAAAAAAAATTGTTTTCAAAACCTTTTGAGGAAAAATAAGTGGAAGAACTTAATGAATCATCCGACAGCTCAGCAATTAGGTCATCTTACTGGGATAGGTGGGGCTGGTTCAGACCATAGATTTGAACAAGTACATATATGTAACAAGTGCAAACTCTCATTCAATGTCTCCACTGGACCCATGAAAAGTTTTATGCTGTCAGCTTTATTGCACTTAAAAAAAAAAAAAAAATTAAACGCATTTTTAAGAGCTTTTTGTTTAAAGTCTCAATCCACTCTAATTTTGACCTGAAGCAACTCCATTATCTGCTGCAGCATGAGCGCATGAAAAGAATTTGTTTCTTTTACCATTCTTCAGGCTAAGCTTGTCTTCAAAGCGTCCTCATATCCAGGCAGAAGAAATGTTTCATCTAATAAGCACTTTTTTGACATCTCGGATCCTTTTTCTTCCTTTCCCAGAATTAGGATTCCTCTGCCAACACCGGCCGCTATGATTCTGGCTGGCCTTTTATATCACATCCACTCTACCTGGGGGAGCAGAGCAAAGAGCGAGTTGCTCTTGAACTCACCACATCATTCTAAAATACTGCTCTTATCCGCTTAATGCAACAATAATTGTTCTTTTTTTCCCGTTTGTACCATGCCATTTCTTTGACTGCAGGACAATCCCCTTATTTCTCATTTCATTTCACTGAAAATATTGATGTTACAATATGCGCTATCTCTACTTGATAACGTCTACCATTCAGAATGAAGTTCAGTATCTAACTTTGCAGCCTCCAGCACATTATCAGCTGCCATCCAGGCAGGTCAATCATTTATAACATGTTTAAATCCAATCCTTTATTTTCCTTCATAAGTTGCAAGGTCTCCTTAAACCCTGGGAAAGGCCTAAAGTACGGTGGAAAGATGAATGTGCAAGCAAGTGTCACTTTTGCTGTTGATATAGACCAGTTGTTTCCAAGCAGAATGCTATCTAAAGTACTAACAATGTATAATAAAAAGACAAAGCAATTCAGAAAAACCTTGCAGTGGTCAGTCAGATCCTTGTTTGCCAGGACTTCCATCTCTGGTCCAAGAAAATGCCATGCAGCTGAGTGCCATTTTGCCCTGATCTTACCCAGAAATACAGTTCAGAAGGCAGCTCTGTATGGCTTTTCTGGCTCCTCCCTAGACTCTCAGGGTAAGCCAACAGGTTATTATTTCTAATCTAATGAGAAAGCCAAGCGCTAAGCTGTTATCGGTGTACTAGGGAAGCTGTCAGAAGTACGTTGCTTTTTGCCTGTGTTTCAAGGGCCTAGTATTAAGTAAAACTGTATTGATTGAGTGAGGTATGTATATTTGTGACATTTTCAGCTTCAGTTCTCCTTCCTGTACTGGAGATTGAGGGCTTTTTTTGAGCATTTGTACCTGTTCTGGAAAGATGACAGTTGTGAAGTGGCAAATTTTCCATGAAACTATTTTCTCAAAACTATCAAGAACAGGTTAATCTACAAAGGAGAGAAGATCTTAACAAAGCATGGTATCTCGGCAGCACAATAGGGGATAAAATTCATTGTGACAGCTGCAAGGTAAGACACACTGGAAGGAACAATTGATACATTGATGGGATCTAAATTAACTGTAAGTACTTGGGGAAAAATGTCCTGGCTGTCATTGTGAACAGCTCGGAGAAAATCTCTGCCCGGCGTTCAGTCATGATTAAAAACCAAACAAGATGTTACAATGTGCTAAGGAGAGAATAGAGAATACTTTTGAAAACACTGCAAGGCCATTCTGTAAATCGGTGTGTGAGCTCACCTTGAACTACGTGCTCAGTTTTATCACCCCATCTTGAAAAGGATGTATCAGAAATAAAGAATAGGAGCTCTGAAAGTCTATCTTTTCAGGGAGATTGTTGGGTCAAATTCATTCTTTGATATATACTCTGTGCCATTCCTTTGAAATCAAATGGTTCTCCAGGTTATAAATCACTACACAGTATGACCTATTTAATTTAGTGAAGAGATGTATGAAAAAGCTTATGACGAAGATAGACGAACTAGTGAATGGCGTACTGCAGACAGAGAAGCCTTTATTTTCCTTGCTGAGCAACCTTTCTTTTGAAATGACCAACAGTGCATAAAAGCAAATACAAGCTTATCATTGTTACATATAGGTAGGTGTCTAATACTTGCTATGTATGAAATACATCCTCTTTCCCCAGATTTTCCCATGTAAAGAATAATTTGGGGGTGCAGGAGTAGAGGAGGAAGAGGATTTAAATGTGGGCGAATGTAAGGATTGAGAAACAGTATGACAATTTGATTCTGGAAAAATATGTTCAAGATGAAGAGCAATTCAGAACGAAGCACAGGGAATCACAGGACACGTATATCAACATTACTGAAACCAAAGGCAAAGTAAGAAAAAACCCAGCAACCCAGCAGTTGATAAACAGGATAACCTGGATTGGAGCAAAATTTTGAGAAACTTGATAGAGTCTTTGGCAGCATCATGTCCTGAAACACGGAGAAGCCACAAATTGCACCCATTCCCATGTTGTGGCAGCTGAGAAACACCTCGTCACTGAACAGAAAAGTCAGTGTCTTTCATTGGGTTTTTAACAGCCTCTGCAGCCTGCCTTTGCACTGATTTGTAGCTAGCGCAAGGTAGAATATTTAGGCACTAATTAGAAGTCTTTGTGTGCTCCTCTGTTTGAAATGTCTGAACTGAGTCAGAAGCTCTTGCTCTAGCAAGGCAGAATGAGCTGGTTATTAGTAATGAAAGCTGATCACAGAGGGAGATACTCAGGCTGTGAATCTAATTCATAACAGGCAGGAGAGAATGATTTCAGCAGGGCAGAAAAGGAACATTTCATTCTCTTATTATATGCCTTGGCAGGGGAGAAAGCCCAAATGGAGCATGTCACAGAGACTCTGAATCTCTGTGCTGGATTATGTGATTTACCAGAGAGAAGAGGTATGAGGCGGGGTAGAAAAAGAAATCCTAAAGACTTATCTCTCATGGTTTGGTTAATAGATGCTACGACCCATTTATAATGACGGTTCACTCCATCTGAACTGAGGCAGAAAAGGGTAAGTCATGGTACAAGCTTTGTCTCCCCACATCACCCCTTTTCTTTCCTGAGATATCAGAACGTGAGAGATTCCATCTCGGTAGGGCTGTTGAAGTGATTGCCTTTGCATGGCTGCATAAAAGACAAGGAAGAGTTTCCCATCCATGTTAAAGGATAAAGCATGATGGGCACCATTTTCACATTTAGTTCAGGTAGCTTTAAGTAGTATTTAAAAAGGCTGTACATTTTATTTTTCCTTTTGGTTTATGACTTGGCTAAACTGTTGGATTCAAAGAGCAAATAATTCTGGTTTGGGCTTGGAATAAAGACCGTGTGTTTCCTCCTGCTATCCCGCTAGGTCTTGGCTCAACTATTTATTACAGTGACAGGTATATTCATCAACTGTGTGTGAGAACAAATTTCATCCTGTGGGCTGTGCGTGACAGTTGGTTATGGTCACCAGAGTCACACGGTCATGTGGCTTGCTGCTTGGATGACATACCCTCTGTAACTGCAAAGAGTGCCTGAACAATTCCGAGCAACTTTGGTTTGCTCAGGGATCTTCAGGGAGCAAAAGGCAGCAGAAGAGAAGCAGGATCCCAGAATTTAATTATGGATGTAGGAAATAGTTTCCTTTTCTATTGCAGAACCATGATATTATGCCTGTGTAAATGGCCTTGGTTGTCAAGCGAGGATTTTCATAGACTTTATAAACATTAATGATGCATTCCCTTGAGAACAGCATCAGTCCAACCGTGTGTGCTGTAAAGGTGAAATAGCCCTTGTGGCATTCTCAAAGTGTCCCTCACCAAAAACAATTACACAAGTGCATTTACTGTGTATGCAGAAAACTATAGTTAGATATCACTTGATAACTCCTGGCAAATGGACAATTATGAACATTTCTCATAGTAATTGGTATCCTCCTCAGTAAGGTCACAGAAGGTTTTGCAAGCTGTCTATTAACTGTGCATCTCAGCTTTTCTTACATAGCATGAAGCACATTCTACACACATTTTTTCATTGTTCATGAAATATTTTTTCAGTAGTAGCTTTGGGAAGTCAACTAAAGAAGTTTTGCATGATAAAAATAATTGCTCCAGTTCCTAAAACCGGGAGTAATCCTGACAAGATATTAATAACATCGACACCTCTAAAGTACTTGTCTCTTCCCTTCTCCTTTCTTCAGAACATTTATAAAGAAAGCATGACATCATTGCATAAAGATAGGATTTTCTTAAGCAGTATTCTACTGTCTACAATACAAATGTAATTAGGATAAGAACAAAAAATATTCATCAATGTTATGACAGTGAACATAGTACTCAGGCTTTGACAACTGAGCTCTTGCAATGAAGTGTGTAGACAACAAGCTGTAGTAGGTGCAGACAATAAACCCAGCTGGGTACACCTCACACCATTTAAAATTCTTTATGGAACTGCTTTGTGAATAAGATTTTGGAAGAAGCAAGCAAAAGGTGAAAAATCTCTGTTATAAAAGTTTCAACACAATTTCTAGAGAGGGCAAGCATAAAAGTTTACAGTTCCCATTATGGCTTTCTCTGAACCAGACAAACCCTTGAGATTACAGTAAGACAGGCATGCCAGGGTTATAAATATATTTATAGGAAGCACTGGTGCAGTGAGTAAATGGGCTGTTGCTTCAGCAAGCTCCCAGGAGTAATCACACACCAGCTCCACAGCTTCTCCAAGGGCAGGCATCCTGACTGGCGTGTCCCACAACAGCAGGTAGCAATGAACTTTCAGCAGTCTCCAGGAGTTCCCTGAAGCAGATTGTACTGGGTTTGTGTGGCAAGTCACCCTGGGGCTACAGGGGTGGCTTCTGTGAGAAGCTACTAAAAACTTCCTCCATGTCTAATAACAGCCAGTGTCAGCTGGCTCCAAAGATGGACCTGTTGCTGGCCAAGGCCGAGCCCATAAGAGATGGTATGTTATCCTCTGGGATAACAGACTTAAGGAGAACACTAAAAGCTGCACAGCAGCAATGGCAAACAAAGAGTATGAATATGTGAGAGAAAACTCTGCAAACACTAAGGTTAGTGAAGAAAGAGTGAGAGGAGGTGCTCCAGGAGTTGGAGCAGAGATTCCCTTGCAGCCTGTGGTGAAGACTATGGTGAGATAGGCTGTCCCCCTGCAGTCCATGGTGGAGCAGATATCTGCCTGCAGCTTGTGGAAGACCCCACGCCAGAGCAGATGGATGCCCAGAGGAGGCTGTGACCCCATGGACAGCCCATACAGAAGAAGCCTTCTGTCAGGCCCTGTGGCCCCATGGAGAGAGAAGCCCATGTTGGAGCAGGTTTGCTGGCAGGATTTGTGACCCCGTGGGGGCTGATGAAGAACTGCAGCCCTTGGGAAGGACTCACGTTGGAGAAGTTCATGGAGGACTGTCTCCCATGTGAGAGACTCCACACTGGAGCAGGGAAAGAGTGTGAGGTGTCTTCCCCAAGAGGAGGAAGGAGTGGCAGAGACAATGTAATATGATTTGACTGCAACCCTCATTCAACTAGTAGGTTGTCAAGCCCTGGAACAGGCTGTTCAGGGAAGTGGTTGAATCACCATCACTGGATATGCTTAAAAGTCATGTAGGTGTGGTGCTTAGGAACATGGTTTAGTACTGGATTTGGTAGACTTAGGTTAATAGTTGGACTTTATGATCTTAAAGGTCTTTTTCAATCTAAACAATTCTGTGTTTCTATGAAACAGCAAGAAGAGGCTGGGTGCTATCCATGTTCCACTGTGAACCTGGGGATGTGTCTTACAGCATCTCAGCTTTAATTAGAAAGAAGGAAACCCTCACACTGTTACAGCCCCAAAGTAAATCCATTTATACGACGAGTCTCGACAGAAACTGTCATGAGTTTCTGTTGCTTTGTTGGGTTTAGCCAGCCATCATGCTATACTTGTGCCAGATGTTTATTGTCACCAGCACATGTTGATACGATGCCCGTGATGTCCTCCTGTACTATCATTTCTTGTGCTTGTTGTCTTAACTCAAGACTTCAGCACATTAGATGGCTGCCTAAATCTTAAGCAGACTGTGAGTAGAGTGGGAAGGAGCAAACTGCTTCTTTCCTGTAAGCCAGGGAAGACGGGGAATTAATTGTTCCAACACAATGTATTTCTTCTTCTTCCTTGCTCAGCCTTTTATTCTCTGCTGCTGCTGAGAGGTGGTGCACAAGGAGTGCTAACGACTCACAGAATCCTGCACCCTTTTCCCATCCCTAGTCACAGAACTAACTGTGCTGCTACCACAAAATACAATTTTGCTTATTCACCTGACAAAAACCTGCAACTGCACAAGAGCTATAATATCATGCTTTTCTACCATGCTCATGCATCCTGACTGAGGCCTTTTATCATACTCATAATAGAAATAAAGGGAATAGTTGTATCACGTAAGGAGAAAGCCCTTCATGTAACGGTGATGTTTTCCAGCTGTTACTGTAAGAGTCCAGGGTGAATGGTACGGTGAGTTTGTACAGACAAGGAGAAGTCTTGATACTGCAAAAACCTTCTGGGAGCTAATGTACTATAATAACTTATTACTGTTTCTATGAATAAGATCTTGCCTACTCAGAGTCTGAGTGAGTGCTGTCTTGTTCAAGCTCCTTGAATATTTATTCCACTCAGGTAATCTCTCAATATCAAAGTTTCCAGATAGCTACCTTACTGTCATAAATGAATGGCACTTGTGGATACATGTTTTGCATCTATTTCTTTTTTTTCTCTAAGAAGACTCAAGCAACAACTTAGTTATTGAAATAATTATGGAAATAGTATGGAAAACATTTGATTATTTGATCTATTGATGCTAGATCATGGCAAGATGTGCATTGCTGTAGGATTTGAACATCTCATAATCTTGAAATTTTATAGTTTTCCCACAATCTTTTGAAATTCATTGATATCCCACGTATTTTACAGATAAGGAAAAGACAGGATGAAGTACTTAGAATGAAAAAATAGAAATTAGATAAAATTAAGTCTTTGAAAATCAGTAAGTAGTGTTGCTCAAGATAAAGACTAATGAGTCTCAATTAACAAGACTGTGATATCCACGTCACATCTAACATTTTCATGAAGAGTTTACTGCTGTTTAAGTTGTTTTCAAAACCATTAAGGACATTAATGGGTTACTTTTAAATGTTTCAGGATTATTGGAATTAGAATAAAACCCAGGAGCTGAGTGAAATATTATGGTAGTTTGGTCCTAACTTTTTTTTATATATATAAAATTGATGCTAATGTGAAAACTTTTCTCTAAAAGTGTAGAGGGAGCTATGTGGTAAAGTAGAAAAATTGCTTTACCAGTTTCATCTGTTGTCTTCCTATATTTTGAACGGGGCTGTATGTGGTCACACATACAAATCACAGGCTCTTGTTTTTATTTGAAAAGTCTATGGTGAAGTACACAGGATAAAAGGTGGCAGCTACTGTGGTTTAATTTTAGCAGTTTAAAATGTACCAGATCTGAATGACTACCTCATTGTAACTCTTCCTACCAGGATAAAAACCCTTTCAAGACAGTTTTCAGTAAGGAGGTCAGCAAAAAAAAAGGAAAAAAAAAAATCACATGGAGAGTCTTGTTTACCAAATATGAGCTGTAAGACAGGAAAACAGAGCAGAGACAGAGAGATTCCATTTAGAATACTATGTGCAGTTAAGAAATCCTCCAGATATTAATAAATCCTTGAGTCTGGTTTAAAATGCACTGTGGTTGTGTGTAACCCTACCTCAGCAAAGGATTGTGGGAAAACATTGAGTCACTTCTCATCTGTTAATTTTTTTCCCCCCATTTTTTTTCCTTTTTTTTTTTCTTTTTCAATGGCTGAAGAGATCTGGTTCTTAATTAGTATATCAGTAGGGATTTTGCAGGTGAAAATTTTGCAATTCACACATTCGTCTTCTTCAGGAAGGTTATTAGACTAGAGCACAGATCATTTGTCTCCTTTCGCAGGCTTCTGACAAACTGTTCTTTGTTCCCAATGGGACTGTGGGAATTGTAATATAGGCAGAAAATTGACCCTGCGTGAGTGAGTCTGTGAGAGAAGGAATACATTTGCAAATGGTCTTAAAACAACAAGGCAAACTCTAATTTGCAACATTTAATAAAGCATGTGAAATTGTTGAGGAAAAAGAGAAAAAGAACTCTTTATGGGGCATGACAAAGAAAAATTATAGCTTAATCCTGAAATAATTTACCCTTGCTGTTGACATTGCTGCATCCTTTCTGAAAACAGAAAATGTGGGTCTGTTTTACCCTGAGGCAATGGAGGGTAGACAACAATTTTTTTTCTTTTGTCTGGTCTTACCACTGGAGAAATGTGGTTGCTTTATGCAACAGGTCCTGCTCGCTGGTCCATTTTTTAAAAAAAAAGCTCACTAGACCAAGGAGACATGATGCCCATGTAAATTGTGCTTCCAGGATCCATCTTCTCTATTCTCAGTTTACTGAACCTTGTCCTTTGATAAGCACGAGCAGCACCTACCAACAATTGCAACAGCTTCTATAACTTAAGTCAAAGTTCTTATTGCTAAAGTTTATTCAATTTACTGCTCTGAATATGTCATCACAAAACTGGAGGTGGGATCCTGGTTTCTAATAATTCAATACCTGCAAATATTTAAACATTACAAGATTACTCAAGTCCCTAATTCCTAAGGAGGAATTGTATCACCCTTGATGGTATGTGTATGTTTTAAATCTACCATAACCCTGGATTTTGTGAAAAATTCTGCAGCCTGCTACACCTGTAAATGTTAGCTGTCCTTGTAAGAGTGAACTACAGGATCACAGAATCACAGAAAGGTGGGGGCTGGAAGAATCCTCTGGGGATCATCTTGTCCAAACCCTATACTAAAGCGGAGTCATCCAGAGCAGGTTGCCCAGGATCACATCCAGGTGGGCTTGGAATGTCTCCAGAGAAGACAACTACACAACTTATCTGGGCATCACATTCCAGGGCTCCGTCATCCTCACAGGAAAGAAGTTTTTCTCCTGTGAGGATGGAGCCTTCTGGGTTCCAGTTTCTGCCCACTGCCCCTTGTTCAGTCACCGGGCACCACAGACCAGAATCTGGCTTCATCCTCTTGACACCTACCCTTTAGATATTGATAAGCATTGATGACATCCCCTCTCAGTCTTCCCCAGACTAAACAGCCTTAGGGCTCTCAGACTTTCCTCAGCACAGAGATGCTCCAGTCCCCTCAGCACCTTTGTAGACTCCACTGGACTCTCTCCAGTAGTTCCTTGTCTCACTTGAACTGGGAGCCCAGCAGTGGCCACAGAGGTGGCCTCACTAGGGCAGAGTAGAGGGGAAGAAGAACCTCCCTCGACCTGCTGGCCACACTTTTCTGAATGCACCCTAGAAGACCACTGACCTTCTTGGCCGTGAGGGCACGTCACTAGCTCATGGTGAACTTGCTGTCCACCAGGACTCCCAAGTCCTTCTCTGTGGAGCTGCTTTTCAGCAGGTCAACCCCTCACCTGTACTGGTGCAGGAGGTTATTCCTCCCCAGGTGCAGGATACTACGCTTGCCTTTGTTGAACTTCATGAAGTTCCTCTCCCCCCAACTCTGCATCTAGGGTTGACAGTTGTCCTACAGAAGCGGAGTCACATGACAGAGACAAGTAATGTTTAATGATATTTTGTTTTCAGAATTCTGCTTTTGCCACAATGTCTACTCCATTTTAAGCCAATTCATTATTATTTTCATTAGTAGTAGTGACATTAATGGCTAACGCAGCTTTGTTTACACTTTTTGTGTTGCAACTTCACTTATGATCTCCAAAGAAATATGTTTTCTTTCTACCTTCCAGCACTGCTATTCACCTGGCTACATTGTATTTTTTCAGTGTACCATCACTCTTCTCTCCATCTGTTGTCTTCCTTATAAGGTATTCACTGTAAAATACTGTAGAGCAATTATCACAACAATAGGCCTGAAAATGAATGGTAATGTAAGATGATGTCATAGAAAACTGCTTCATAGGTGGCTCTATTATTTTCACCGTCAGACAAATGCCTATACCTGATATAATAATCAATAGGCATCAGGCATTTAAAGCGGGATGTTTTCTGTTGGTTGAACTTCTGTAAGGTAGTAGCTCTTTGGTAATGAAATTATAGTGAAAGAACTTTTGGAAGAGCAAAAAGTTCACTGATGCTTGCCTGACTTTTTTGTTTTGTTTTGTTTTTTGCCTGCTTTATTTTTTGCGTGTTGTCAGGTTACCTTCTGCTTGGTCATTGAACTCACTGGACATGAAGCTTTTATCTGCTAGTGGAAGGTTGATGACCATGTAATTTATTTCAGTTATTCTGTCACTTTTAGCCATAACTGCATACATGTTACCATGACAACAGTAGAAAAGTTTATCTTTTAAAGTGGCAATGGTTGTTTTATCCCCTTGTGCCCTATGATGATTCCTAAAGGTCTTACAAAAAATCACAAATCTAACACCACAGTGTTTGAATTCTAATTTTAGTTGCTCATGTTAGAAAACATATTTCTGAGCAAATTAAGCACTTAATTAAGGCTCTGGTTTGGCATTTTTTATCTAAGAAAATAAGCTTTTTCAATTAGTTCAAAATTAAATCAAAACATTTCCAATCCACTTCTCCTGAAATACAGTAATAACAAAAAATAAATTAATGTCCTATGAACTCGAGAGGCCTTTTCTTTAATATTGGATTTTCTGTACACAGAAAGTTGAAGATTGTTTGTCTGCTAAGGGAAAAAGAACAGCTGATGATTCAGTAACTGAAGTCCAACATCCTTTCATTAGCAGCTGATCAGAAATGCCAAGACTCCTTAACATCAATCCCTAAAGCTATAATCCAACTGAAACAAATTCAAAATAGCTTTCAGTAAGCCCTAAATTAACACGTTGTAGGCTGTTTCACAAGAAATACCTCCTTCATAATATATGTTTCATTCATGAAGAAGACATATTCTACGTCCTTTTTCTATCTGGTCTGCAGAAGAATTGGTTAGTAAGCTTACTGATGAGTCATCTGACTTGCTGAGTCCTGAATTTTCCAGTTTACTCTCCAGTGTGTTGGCCATGACTGCAGCTACCACAGAAGAACATGGTAAGACATCATTTTGAGAGAAACTTCTTTGGGAGATTCCATTTCTGAGAAATGACAGAGGTCTGTAAAATCCTAAGCAGCTGGAAAAGAGTGAATAGGAACCAAACATTCTCTTTTAGTGCAATATCTTGGGGGCGTAAGTTGAAGCCAGAAAATCACAGGAGATTGTGCTTTATACAGCGTACATTTAAGCCATGGTAGAAATGCTAAACTTCAAAAGTGCAAGGGGAGCTCATGGAATAAACAGCTATTGACCAAAATTTAAGATGTGCAAAAAAAGTGGACGTGTTCAGAAAGCTCTTTCCTCTACTGCAAAAATTTTATTTAAGAGAGAAGTCACAGAACATGGGTTGGGGCTCTACTCTATCATTACATAATACATGACCTGGTACTTTCTAAATTGCTCTCCCACCTTCTATCCCAGCTGTCAAAGGAAAATCTCAAGACACAATTTTTTTCCTGGTCAGTAAGAAGTCTTTCTAGGTGTCTAAACAGACACGGGCTCTGTCTAGATTGTTGGGAGATGTCAAACACAATAGAATCTGCTCAGTCACTGAAGATCATTCCTGTGACAGCATGGGGTCAGAGGAAGCTAACAGTGTGTCCTTGTCTCTTCCCAGCAGCGAGCTGCTTCCACATCCCCACTACAGAAAAATCTATAAAAAAAGCTTCTGAGTTCAGATAAGTTATACAGTCGAACATTAAGTTGCAGAAACAACAAAATTAGATGATATACGTGCAGTAATAAATCCTTTCACAATATTTTGAATGAACTATTTTACATGCTGTAGCTACTTTGGCAGCCTAAACTGGATGTATTTGCTTCATAAAGGCATTGTGGGTATTCATTTATATAAATAACAAATAAAGCAAATATACTTCTTTTAAAAATGAGAAACTGACAGTTTAATATATGCTTTTTTTTTCCAGGTTATTTTAACCTCTTCAGTAAAACTTCATTAAGTCGACCTATCCACACATAAGTGCATATACATGTACAGACAAAAAGATTAAATTAAGATCCTTGCCAATTTACTTGTACCAGTTTCAACACAGGGATTATTCCTCCACAAAGTGAAAAGAATGAGCTAGGCTTTCCTGTTTACATGAGCTTTTTAAGTTGCACATCATATAGAATAGGTGAAAACACAGAATAAAGCTCCGATCTAATTAGTATCCTAATTTTAGTGTTGAGTTCATTTTCATTTAGGTTACAGCTTTCTAAATGTTCCAAACCAGATGCATCTCATGATTCCTCTTCCACTTACTATAATGCGTATAACACTTTACCACACTCAATTGGCACTTAACATCACTCTTCTTGATGCCTTTTCATTACATGCACACGCACACACAACTCCAGTCTGACCAGGAAAATCAAGCTCATTCCTTTTTTCCTCCTGCCAAATACCTGTTACCATTCCAGACATCTTTGCTTCGCATAGTGCTGCAAAATGAAGCGGGGCTTCCATATTCTTGATCAACTAGTGTCTCACAGAATAACGGCACACACAAAATACAGAGATGGACTCTTTCTCTGACAAAAACTGCAAAATCTCCAACCACACACTTTTTTTCTAAAATGATAAGATTTCTTTTCAGCTTGAGGTTTCTTTTTATGCATGATAATGTTGCAGTAGATGGAAATTAATAAAGAATTACATTCCTTCCATACCTATGGTTTGGTTTTGCTTTTTATTGGGAGAATATTCAGTTATCAGCTGTGCGTATCCTTTCCTACTTCCTGCTCCTACAATGAACATCTCAGTCCAGCTTCTTCCAATACACCCAAATAACTCACAAGAGAGGTAAAATTATGACTCCCTAGGAGGAAGTCCATTATAAGCTTGCTGAATGGGGGAAAAAACTGAATGTGCCTTGACAAATTGCTTATTAAAAGTGGTCATACGATGGGATCATTTCTCCTATCCTCTGATGACTCTCCAATAATAAAATCCAAACAGCAGCAGCTCCTGTATTTCTAATCAGCATGGTAATTCAACATCCTCCCCATTTCCCTCAGGACCAATTAAGAAAAACATCAAAAAGTGTAGTGACTTTAATTAGCCAGTTATTCAGCATGTTTTTATCATTAGCCTGCTCTGTAACCACCACCCTCATCACAACTATAATGGAGTAAATTAAGCTATAGGTATCGGCCATATTTAATAAGCAATTCCAAAGTGAACTGGATTTAACCAGAATCTAGCGGGTCAATGGGTGTGAGTGCAGATCCCTGTAGCCTTACCTTCTTTCCCTAGACTCTCCTAGTCTGTGCTCATCTCCTTTGAAACGACAGCTATGAATTCAAAATTGTCTCTGTGAATTAGAACACTACAATGAACTCCCAGGGAGACAGTATAAAAATAAAAAATGATTTAAGAAATCCTATTACTGCTATGTAGAAACATTTAGTAATAGGATTTCTTAAATTAAATGCAAGATGAAAAAAAATACCTTAATGGAAAGAAGTTTATGACTCCTATGTGCGTTAAACAGTAGATTATTTTATTTGTTGATATCTGTTTAGACTAATATTAAAACAATGTTAATTGATTACTGAACGTGGCCAGAGAAGGAAGAAGAAGTGAAGTATCTCTGAGGTGTGTTAATGAGGTTTAGAAAAAAAAGAATCCAAAAACTATCAGAGTATCGCAAGCCATAAGGTTTTTATTGAAGTTTTGGTCTAGATTTTGTTTTCTTCTCTACATATAAGTGACAAAGACGGTGTCCATACTCATTCAGTCAAGGCACCTGCATGACCTCTGCTATTCTGATCTCTGCACATCACAAAAGCTTTTCACTTGTATCTTCAGCTTATAGAAAGCAGGTGTGACTCACTGAGAGTCACAAAACCAGAACCAATGACTGAGACATTTCTCTAGAGTCCTAGGCTGGCATTTTAATTTGTCTTGTATGTCCATGCTGTGTGCATCCGTCCTGTGCGCACTCACAGACAGAAATGAGGATAATAAACTCATTTCAGAGCTAACTTAACTTTTGTGCCAAGACTGATGCTATCAAGTGGGAAGATGATTATTTGAACTCCCCCGTGCAAAGCAAAGACAGTCTATCCGAGCCTTGGTTTCCAGTGGGGTGGTGAGACGCCGGAGACTGACCTGTGTCTTCTGCCAAGCATCCATGCGTCATTTCAGTGCTTTAAAGCATGATGAACGAGTCCAATCACCCCCAGCCATGCACAGATGTTCACATCCAGCTCATGAGACTCACGACTGACCACTCCTTCAATGCCAGATTTACGCTAAGGAGCATTAACTTTTGGCAATTTTAAGAGATATATCAGAGTCTTGAGCTGAATCTTACCAGATCCTGCGTAATTCCAGTGAAGTCTGAAGTCAGTGCTGAGACATCATAACTATGGCTACTAACATTAACGGGAGTTTTTATCCTGAGTCCTTTAAGGGAAAGTGTCAGTTTGTGCTGGTTTTGGCTGGGACAGAGTTAATGTTCTTCACAGTAGCCCTTATGCGGCTGTGTTTCAGATTTGTGCTGGGAACTGTTGATAACATAGGGATGTTTTGGTTACTGCTGAGCAGCACTTACACAGTCAAGGCCTTTTCTGCGCCTCACCCCACCCCATCAGTGAGCAGACAGGGGGGTGCACAAGGAGTTCGGATGGGACACAGATGGGACAGCTGACCCCAACTGACCAAAGGGATATTCCAGTCCATATGACATCATGGTCAACATATAAAACTGAGGGAAGAAGAAGAAAAGGGGCAGTGTTTGGAGTGATGGCACTTGTCTTCCTAGGTAACTTTAGAACATGGTTTCACTGTGTAGATCTTGACAGTAAACAGTAAGCAAGTAAATTAAGAAAACAAAATACAATCCAAAAAAGCAATATTTCTACTCCTCCAAGATACTAGAGATACTACAGACTTAGTTTATATGGATCAAATTTTCCAGAGGAAAACTATGGTAATACATAGACATCTAACAGTCCCACTGACATGCTGATACACAAATGGAGTGGTGCTAGATGGGCATCATAGATTCATTTGGGTTGGAAAAGACCTTTAAGATCATCCAGTCCAACCATAACCTTACTCTGCGAAGTCTACTGCTAAGTCATGTCCCTCAGCACCACATCTACACAGCTTTTAAACACATCCAAGGATGGTGATTCAACCACTTCCCTGGGCAGCCTATTCCAGTGACTGACAACCCTTTTAGTGAGAAAGTTTTTCCTAATGTCCAACCTAAACCTCCCCTGGTGCAACTTGAGATTGTTTCCTCTTGTCCTACCAGTTGTTACCTGTGAGAAGAGATCAGCACCCACCTCTCTACAACCTCCTTTAAGGAAGTCCAGATGATGTTCTTGTACTTCAGAAATCTAGAATTCTGACAAAGAGAAACTGGGGAGTGGAGAAAGGCCAACTAATAAGGAGAACTAATTGATTTAAATTGCTTTTCCCTCTGCTCCATTACCTTATATACGCTTGCACCAGCAAAGAGTATGGGTAACGGACTTTTCTCTTTGCATTCCCTAAGTGTAAATAAGTGTCTGAGATATCTAAAGATTAGTGATTATCTATCACTCATTCAAATACTTCAGAGAAAGCTTTTCCCACACAGTTTACTAGAGTGGCACCAACATGCCCCAAATCTACCTCAATTTTTTCATTTTTTTTGGCATAAATATGCACGCATGTCAGAATTGCAAGCAGACATATAAATGCGTGTTTCTGATGCTCAGACAGGTAAATAATAAAGATCAACCTGTTCAAGAGGGGATTCAATACTATAAACTAATGATGCAAGATGAGTATTTTTTAGGTCAAACTCAAGCTTTGGTTACACTAGTAACTATAGTGAAGTCAGTAGATTGCATATGAAATGAATTATATTTTCCATTGCAAAGAACTTTTTAAAATAGAAATGTAAATTTGTAGTCTCACCTTATGAAATAGCAATGGAGTTTACATTGCTAGACCAGTACAAAAAGAAAAGAAAAAAAAGAACTTTCTGTTGCAACATATTTCACTCTAGTTAACTCGAAGTCAGACAGAAAATGAACTGCCAGGAAGGACATTCAGGTTTTCCCACTAGAATCTGCCATTCACAGCTACCTATTGTCTTGGTTTTTTTTAAAGTGAAAGTGTACTATTTGTATTATAATAATATTTTATTGTTAGTAGGTGGGTGTATGTGGCATCCTGAAGATCCTATACCCTTCATCATGTTGTTACAAGTAAATTTTTCTCTTACAGAGCTGTAGCTGCTCTCACTCCAGATGACCTTCATTAATTTTGAATGGGAATCTTGTATCAAAACCCACATACGTTCACGTTCATATGTGTAAGTTGTAGGCCCAGCACTGAACTATACAATCAGCCAGTAGTAATTTATACACAGCTGCAATACTGACAAATATTGAACAAAGTCACAAAGGATAACATGCAAATGCACATTTCCTCTCAGACACTGATAAGAATTTAAAAAGAAATTAAATAGCAGATCTCATCTTTCAGCAAATATGAAAATGCAAGATGATGCAAATTGTTTGCTCCTGACTTAGGAACAAAATGGCCAATTGCCTAACCTGTATTCAGAAAACAATACTTAATTTTGTAGGCTCTTTGCAAGGTATGCATTTGAAATTTCTGTTGCATCAGTATAAAAATCAGAATGAACATATGTTTCTGAAAGCACTTCAATCAGTTTCTATTTCCTAGGCTAACATCTCTGCCTATCAAAGCATGAAGCCTAGAATATATTAGCAAAGTATTAATTATGGTTGACATCCTCAAACATATTTCAATACCTAGCTGTCACCAAAGTGGTAATAAGTGTCATGCTCTCTCTAGCAAAAATCATTGTGTAGCAATGCTTGAGGCATGAGTGTGATAATACTATTCTATTTCTCAAGGAAAATTACTAGAATTAATGATATCAATCATGTTGTATATAAACCAGTAGAACATAATATATCATTAGATAATTCTGTAGTGATAATTGGGAGAGTGTTTTATAAGTGTAACACGAGATTAAAGCTAAGTACTGCATCACTACTGGAAACAAATTCTACATCATGTTCTAATTCCATAATAGATATGTAAAAAATATGAATCCATGCACTTATCATTACTGAAAATAAAAAGCATCTTTTTCTCCTCCACAACATCTAAAATTCAGTTGTTCTGGTGGTATCTACTTTTGCCTGTTACTTCCTGCCCATATTAAGGATCTCTAAATATGCAGAAACCAGGCCTTGAATAAGCTGCTGCATTTTCAGTATAATGTCAGTTATAATCAGTTTTAAGTCTGTCCAGTTTAAATAATAATAACAGCAACGGTAATAGCTGTAATAATAATAATTTTTTTTAAACCCTAAAATTACTTGACAGCCACTAACTTTTTAACATATGAAGTTGTCTCAAAATAAACCTTCTGTGCCAGCCTTATGAGGAAATAAATTATCCAGTTTGTCCTAACATGCTCTTAGAAACCTTGTCCTGTAATCTCTGGTGAGTTGACCGTCCCTGGAAGCAAAGACCCCACCCAGCCTTTCCTTCACTTCCTCCATGTCAGATGACAGAAATGAGAAAACTGGTGAGTTGAGATGAAGACAGTTTAAGAGGAAAAGCAAAACTGTGTGCTCAATCAAAGCTAAAAGAGGAATTCATTCTCTGCTTCCCACTGGCAGGCAGATGTTCAGCCATCTCCAGGAAAGCAGGACTTCATCATGCGTAACAGTTACCTGGGAAGACAAATGCCATAACCATGAATGTGTCTCCCCTCCTTCCTCCACTCCCTGAGCTTTGACTGCTGAGCGTGACTACATGTGATGGGGAATATCCCTTTGGTCAGCTGGGGTCAGCTCTTCAGCCTGTGTCCCCTCCCAAACTTTTTCCCATTCCCAGGCTACTCACTGCAGGGGCAGAACAGGAAAAAGAAAAGAATAAAAAGTTGAAAGGGTGCTAGGTGGCTCAGAAATCAGCAAAACACCAATGGGTCATCAACGCAGTTTTGGTCACAGATGCAAAGCACAGCACTGAAGAAAATTAACTCGATCCCAGCCAGACTCAGGACATAAACAGAGAGATAATATAGATGGATCATAAAGATTTTTTTTTCTAAGTATCCCTTGAGTCTCCATGAATCCTGGAAGAGATTTCTTAATAACCAACCAAAAAGCTTTATTTAGGTAATATGAAATGTTTTCACTCAATTAATATGAAAAGATTTTCTCAGTCTGCACTCATCCAACCTGGCTATAAACTCTAAATTGTTAGTGATAGTTTATTAGCATATGACCATGGAGCTCTGAGAAAGATATTACAGTAGCTGATATGAACTTCAGCTTTTCCTTTCCAGCGAAGAGCTGTTAAAAATACTTTATTAAGCGTGTTTGAATGGTGTAGTGTAACAATCTCCCACAGCCACTGCACATTATCTTCTCTATTCCCCATTGCCTTAAAACAGCAATTAGAAGTTGATGAGAAATGTCCAGGCACAATAATAGTTAAAGATCAATTAGGAATCCATGCAGCTGGGAAACTTAAATATTTATTAAAATAACAACAACATTTCAAATAATAGTTCAAACTTCATTACTCTAATACGTTCTTGAACTTCTATTTTCTGCCTCAC
The DNA here is from genome assembly GCA_033124195.1 of Coracias cyanogaster. NCBI lineage: Eukaryota > Metazoa > Chordata > Aves > Coraciiformes > Coraciidae > Coracias > Coracias cyanogaster. The sequence continues at coordinate 34,125 of JAVSBS010008571.1, forward strand.
TTCACTGTAATTGCAAACTGCAGTAGTGACACTGAATGCTTCAGACTAAAGTACATAAAAACATAAAGCTTTTACATTACAGTGACAGTGCTTCAGATTTTGTAAACAGATTTGAAGTGTCTTATTTTTTTATTTGTTTGCACAGTTCTACAGTTCTTTTCCAGTGGAAAAAGACAAAAATCTCCCATTTAGATAAATTTAACTGGAACTTATAGCATTCATCCTTATTTTTCCCCTTGCAGTCAGATGGACAAGTGGCCATAAGCACAATTTTCCTCTTTGGACACAGTCCTGCAGGAAAGCTGGGAAGCTGGATGTGAGACAAGAAATGTTTTTACAACAAGAACGGGGCTTCTTTTTGGAAATGTGTGCAAAAAGTGAAGGTTCCTGGGAGGTTTCTGGAAGTAGATGTGGACACTACAGGTCTAAATGGAAGCGCTGTGTGACACTAGAGAGGCAGCTATGGAATTTGTATATGTCTGCCTTGGTCACAAGCAAAAAGTGTGCAACCCAGTGTTACTCAAACATATAACCCAAAGGTCTGCTCTGATTCATTTAAAATTTAATCCAAAACCTGATGGAACTAGGGGCTAACAGATACAAGTTTTGGCATCTATGAACACAAAGAGTGGAAAAAAAAGTTCATTAGCACAGCATGAAAAGGGAAAAGAAAGGAACCATCTTCAGTCTGAATGTTATACACATGGTTCAGAAACCACACAGCTCATGACATTTAAAATTCAACATGAAAATGTTCTTAATTATGGGGAAAATTAAAACCACTAGGTTTAAGCTAATGTGGTTACCTTGTTATTAGACAGCTTAGCACTAGATGAAATGGTTCACTGGGTGACAAACAAGGGGTTTATGCAGCCATCAGACTGTATTGGCCGGGAGAAACCCTCAGCATGCACCAAGTGACCACCTCAAACACATGGCCCTGGAGGTGAAACACTCCGTGAGTGCATCAATATGTTATAGGGAGGCCACAAATTCTTTTCCACATACATCTAATTTTGGCTTGGCATGTTGACACGGTGTTGTGCTGGTTCAGCCATCATCATTTTATGCTGCCATCAGTTGCCTGATCACACAGGCACACACTAAACTCAGCAACAGCCCCTCACAAGTCTTCCTTCAGACAGTCCTGCCACAGGTTCCTGTGGGCCCAGCTCCTCCACTGCCCACTGTGGTGCTACCATTGCCTGCTGGACACAACGGACAGAGATGGCTCCTCAGTGGCCCTTCACATGGAAGGACACCACCAAGAGAGCTCAGCAAGATGCAGCCAGCCCTGACAGAAGATACACCCATCAGGAAGCTCCTTCTACTGATAGGCTCCTGGTTAGTAGCCCTGGCCTCTCCCCCACCCACAACCACCTGGGTGAGAGTGGAACCACAAAGACACAGACGGACCAGGTTCTGCCTCTGGAACATGAAGCCAATAGGAAAAACAAGACATTCTACTAGGTTGTGACTCATTCATAGGTGGACTCTATCTCAGGGCCCACAACTGAGGCTTCAGCACTTCACATGGACACCTAAAGTGGTACCTTTTCTCCAGGAAAACAACAGCATTCTTCAGATTGATCATTTTGGACTGAGTGGAACATTCACTCCAGTGCCTACAGACACAGCATTGCTCAGTCTGTTAATTGGAACACTAGGCCTTGCTGCCTAGAGCTGGCCATCTTCCTATAAAGTATGCAGTTAAGAGAACCTTTCCTTTACAACAAAGAATTTAAAACATAAATGAGATTAAGGTTTTTATGATCATTTTATTGAAAAAATGTCTTCTTGGAATCTGTCTTGGAATTTTAAAATAAAAAAACCCCAATCAATGCATTTTATGTTAAATAGTGTGTAAAGAGGCGTTTGGCTCTCATGTTCTGTTTCTCCTTACTCATTTTTTCTTCTGCTTTTGGGAAAAAAAAAAAATATAGAAAAACTGAGCACACCAAAAAGGATTATGTCATCAACACAAAGTTTATTTTGTTTAATATAAAACAAGTAAAACTACTGTTTAAGCTGATCATTGAAAGAAGTAGGCCATAATTCTAAATGCTTTTAACATTTGAAAATGCACAGCTGTTCAAAATGTTACCCTAGTGTTAAGTTGCTATAACACTCCTCTGCAGAGGTTTCTTATAAACTGCTAACAACAGGAGCACCATCAGAGCTATCATCTACATAAGCCACAACACAGGGGAGGCCTGCAATAGCATTTTTTTTCCACAGGAGTTACTGATGGGAAAGCCACAAGAAGTGCTTCAGCTGATAGCCACATCTCAAAATGAAAAATAAACATGAATGCTGTTGTCCATGGATGTCCTTTCCAGGCAACGTTTCTAAGGCAAGATTTCATCCTAATGAAAGAAGATTTTGCAGTGATTATCTGCCCTAATCCTTGTTTTGTGGATCCTATAAGGCCATGTACACAAAAGAGTACTACTGGCAGAATATTCAGCTTTTTCCAGAACGTATGGAAGTTGAATGGAAATTGCTACTTTAATCCTCCGCCCAATGAGAATGCTTTCATGGCTTGCAGACTGCATTAGCAGAGGGCAACTAGTGATACTGGTACCTCAGGTGGTCAGAAATGTGGACAGACATACGCACCTCTGCTGATTTTCATTCTTTAGTTCTTCATCCCAATGTTTCCTCTGCCTTGCCCCCCAATAAAAAAAAAGCAGAAGATGCTGAATTTTAGTCTAGTAGAAGAATAGTGTTATAAACCAACTAAATTAAGAAGCATTTGTGGGCAACTTACTTCACTTCGGGTCTTTTATGACAAACAAACAGTAGTTAGAAATGTACATTTAGAAAAAGTGAAAGTATATAAATATAAAGATGTCAAACGGATTTGGCTTAAAAAGCAACATTTGGCTTAAACTCTTCTTCAGATCTCTTTTTCATTTCATGCCCAACAATTCTATCTCTGATCTTTAAAACCCACTGTATTTCTCTTGCTGGATCTATGCCTTAGGGAAAACATGCTAATCATCCTGCTCCTGCTTCCTGATGTTCTGAACTTATTTCCCTCTGTCAGTTCCATGCATGATTATAATTCAATGATAAGAGAAACAATTTAAAAGTTCAATTATGGAAGCATTTCTTTGTTAATTCCCTCCCAACTAAATTACTTCCTCTCACGCTAGGAAGTTCAACATCTGACAGTGTGACTGAGCTTCAGGAACTTCGATTTCCGTTCACAAAAGCTGGCTTTTGTAGCTACTTTTCTCAGTCTTATTGAAATTTTTACTGATTTGCTCCCTCTTTTACTTATAAAGCCAAAGATCCTTGATAGACTTAACCTGGAGCCAATATTCACATCTAGGTTGGACCTCTGACTCTTCGTTTTAGATGACATTACATCGTATTTCATTAACTGGATAAATGAAGAATATAAACCTCTCTGGGGGCTGTTCCTTTGGGCATCATCTAGCTAGCTTAGCTGGCGAGACAGATCAGAGTGGTACAGCACAAAACTACTGGAAGGATTAGGCAAGAAGTCACATTTTGTGAAATAAAATATTTGAAAGCAGCTCAGATATTTTCCTATCATTATTACAATATAGGAATGAAAAAAGCAGAAGGTAGAACACATAATGGAACGGAAAGTTATGCAACTGTTATCTTAATGTAGGTAAAATTATGTGCCATCATGATGGTGCTGTAGTTTAAACATGGGATAAAAAGTGCAGGAAGCTGACTGGCTGACTTTTTTTCATTCGTTTTCCTCTAAGATCGTACCTAAACTATCCATAAAAGAGAAAAAAGAACAACACAATTCAAATGCAAGTGCTAACATAATAGGAAATAAAAATTGACCTCATTTATCTACTCATCTTTATTTCACCCTTGTGAGTGGATACTGGTGAGTGACTTGCAGCGACAAATACAAAATTTATATGCGTTCTGCTAAAGATATGTAACTTTGATTTAGAGTAATTTGTTTAAAAACCTAATGAGGTTGACATTTGAGGCAGGTTTCTGCCATTTCTGTTGCTTCTGGCTTCACTGAGATAAAGTAAAATTGTGGCAGGTGACTCATAAAGTGAGTTGATCTGCCAGGGCAGAACAGATACTCTGAAATGTCCATGTAGAATTATGTTGGGTTTGAGCTTTACTGAATATGGTAGCAACTTTTTCAGTACTGCTTTATTTGGGCCAAGGACAAGACAACCTGGAAGGACATGGATGGAAGCTTCCATGCGGCAAGAGTGGGGTTCAGAGGAGGGAGGAGAGACAGGAGAACCATTGCAGGTGCGGCGGAGAGGGGAGCAGTGGTGAGGAACTAGGCATGGCACAAGGTGCCTGCACACACAGGGCACAGTAGTAGCTGCAAACAGAATATACTGGAATGGGATTGTAGAAAACAGTTGGAAGGCAGCTTTGATTTTTACAATTGCCCTAACCGCACTAGATAAGAGCACGTCCAACATGAGCTTAGAGGATAGGAAACTTCTACCAACCTTAGGCAGAGTACCAGTGAAGGAAAATTACTTTAAACTCATCAGTATTACTTAGAATCATAGAATCATAGAATGTTTTAGCCTGGAAGGGACCTCTAGAGGCCATCTGGTCCAACCCCCTACAAGAGTAGGACATCTCTACATAGGTCAGGTTGCTCAGAGCCCCGTCATGCCTGGGACAAGATTTTCATCCACCTAAGGTTCAACTTAGCATATTTATTGCAGTAAAGAGGTGAAATACCTATCTTCATGTTTTCCATTTCTCTTGGTCACCACATTGGGAAGTCAATGAATGTCTGTGCGGTACACTGATCATAGCTATTCTTGTCCTTATCAACTTATCCTTATAATCTCCCTAAAAAACCAGAAATGGGATAATGGTGGGTGAGTATCAAGCACTTCAGATCTGGATTGTCCAACACTATCTTTAGATGAAGAAATACAAATTCTTCCATATGGCAGAAATTGTAAGACAGCCCTTAACAAGTATAAAGGAAATGGTTTCAGGCAATAAAGATATAAGTAAAAATGAAACTTAGGCAAATATATGGGAATGTGTGAGTAAACATTTTTCACACAACAGAAGGATTCTCAATTTTAAAGGATTTTTTAAAAATATTATTTATTTTATTTGAGGCTGAAATATTTTGCTTTAAATCTGTATTTCTTTTTCTTTAAAAGGTCCTTGGACTTACATGATAAAGGCATATTATTGAACATATTATTGAACATGCTATGAAGGGTAAACTGTTGATGTGGAAGAGCCTATGGACAAAGTCTATGGTAGCAGTAATTGACTGAAGGCGGCTGAGGAAGTACTTAGAAGGAATAGATCAAGAAGTTTCAGAGGGTTTGTGAGGAATGAGATAAAAGCAGAGAAATGCTTAATATTTCTCTTGGAAACAGAGCAACAGAGAAATTTGATGCATTCTGTACTAGTCCAGTGCTAGGCTCAATGTTAACATTAAGAACCATCATATAAAGTGTGAGTTCTTATGTTGCTTTTTCTCAATTTGACTCTTGACTGTAAACCTAAAGCTAATGAGATCTGAGAAAAGGAGGTCTTCTTGCTCATATCTGTCTCTTCTCATCTCAGAGAGTACTGCTCAGAAGGTCACAAGATGGATAGCAGTCTTTGCAAGAAGACCTAAACTTTGGGCTCCTCTTATTTTTTGTCCCACAGACATCTATAATAATCAATTGTCTATAATGTGCTTTGCAAACAATGCCCTTCTCAAATCAGCAAAGAGCACATATTCAAATAAGAAGTTTGTCTAAAAATGCTGTGTTTCAGTTAAATCTCATTTTAGTTTAAATTCGTATTAAGCCTATGTATATTTTTTTTTACGTGATTACATGTCGGCATCACTACTCTGCATAAATACACACTTTCAAAAAGGAGAGGATGGAAAAATCATCTCAGTGAGCCGCTCCAAGATCATTTTTTGCAGTGAAAAATAATCAGGGAAAAATATCTTTTAAAACACCTACATTTTAAACATTTTTCTATCAGTATTAAAATGACTAAATGATTAAAATTGATTAAAATGGTGATTTCTCTTGACCGAAGTGTCAAGAGAAAGGGAAAGTCTTGGTTACAAAAACACATTGATCCACCTCAGGAAGACAACTTCTAAGGTGAATGCATTAAACATAGGTGTGCTAAAGGAAAAAAAAAAATTACAAAATAAATAAATCCTTTGTCAGTCTACAAACTCAGAGCCACATTAAACTTTGTGTACAATTTGGCCCGATGCTTAAATACCTGTATGATGACATATCGAGGTTAGAGTTCCCAGTGAAGCAATGTTGTGTATCCGATGGCATTTATATTGATTTTATGACCAGATAGCTGCAATGTGACAACTGATGGATTGTAGGGAACACACTTCATTAACTCTATATGCCTGTCTCTTGCAAGTAGCCTTTTAAATCTGCTCACTTTTTAACACCCCACTCAATAATTTCTCTCCAGACCATGCATGTCTGACTTGTCCTTTAATGGTCTTTCCAAGCAGGGAAATGAATGGTATTAAATACTCATGGAGTGGGATGCAAATAAGCAGGTATACATCTATGTACACAGCTTTTAAAGTATTTTTGATCCAATGATACAGTATAAGAGCCTGCATTTTTTTAATATCAATCCTTCCAATTTATATAACTCTTTTGAAAATTGTATTACTTTCTTCACTATTTCAGTAATATTTTTAAATGTAGCTTGCTTGAAGAGAAGAAGAAAAGCAAACTAAAGGGAATACAGGATTTACATTTAAGGATCTTGAAATTACATGCTGCATTTAACTGCATTTTGTCAAATTACAGAATAATTTAGGTTGGAAAAGATCTTTCAGATCATCAAGTACAACTGTTAACCCAGCACTGCCAAGGCACCACTAAACCACGTCCCTCAGCACCTTATCTGCATGGCGTTGAAAACCTTCCAGGGATGGAGACTTGACCACTACCCTGGGCTGACTGTTCCAGGAATTAAGAACCCTTCTGGGGAAGAACTTTTTCCTAACATCCAACCTAAACCTCCTCTAGCACAACTTGAAGCCATTTCCTCTTGTCCTAGTGTTTGTTCCATGGGAGAAGAGACTAACACCCACCTGGCTCCAGCCTCCTTTCCAGGGAGTTGTCAGTGTGAGAAGGTGTCCCCGAGCTTCCTTTTCTCCAGGCTGAACAACCTCAGGTACCTCAGCTGCTCCTCACAAGACTTGTACTCTAGACCTTTTCCCAGCTTCCTTTTTTGGACACACGCCAGCATCTCAGTGTCCCACTTGTAGTAAGAGGATCAAAACCGAACCCAGTATTCGAGGTGTGGCCTCACCAGTGGTAAATACACATTGTAACCAAACTTTGAACCAAAGAAATGGGCATAAGAGGTGACAAATGAATAATCCAACTAATTGGCAACATTACAAGGTTTGGCCAGGCATTGCCTTCATGCTGGAGAAAAATTTCAAAATAGAAGCACTTGGTCATGAAACAGACCTGTGTCATTTTCTGTTTCTGGTTTATATGTTTCTTCTATTTGAAACACATGCATTTAATTACTTCGAACCGTGGGACTTCAACATTATTCTGATGACTACTGAACTGTTAAATTGATCAGAGCTGTGAGAATATGTATATGTTTTTAAACCAACATACTGGCAAATTTTCTTTGCTTTAATGCTTTCCCATTACCCTTAATTAAATCCTTTTCTTACCCATTACCTCCCAAATTATATCACTAAGCCTTTTTTTTTTCCTCATCTTGGTAGCGACACCAAAATTTACAAAAATTAATGGCTCCTCGAGCTTTTAAACACTTTGGGCAAAATTCACCGCACGTAATTTCCTCGGGAGCAGATGAAGCTGCACCAGGAATGAATTTGGCTGTTAGGAATTACTGAGCGACCTGAGGACTAAACTATTTACGCATTCTTCTTTTGCAAATTTGATTTCTCCAGCAATGTTGAGAAAGATAAAGAAGCAACAACAAAATGCTGAAAATGTTATGATCTCTGTGAGGCATATCCTATCCTCAGTTCACATGTTCAGAACTCCCAGTGACAGTGATGAGAAGTCTGCCATAGATCAGGGGTAGTCATAAACCTGTGTGTGTCGGTTGGGTGAAGCATCTGTTTATCTAAATATATTTAAAGGTCTTTCCCTATAGACATTTTTACTACCTGGTATGTGTGTTGGAATTGAATTACTACTGCCTTATTTTAGTTTTATGCCTTTGTAATGACATTAAAAGCAACACTTACTCAACATAAAACTAGAGAAAAGTGATGGTGAATGAGGTCCAATTCACTTTTCTGTAATTGTGCTCTTTAAAAAGGTGGGAAGTATCTGAGTATGAAAGAAGCAAACATCTGCAAAAAACAGTAGCTTCCCCTAAATGATTGCATTTTCTCTTATTTTCTTTATTTTTTCCCTCCACAATCTCTTGAAAAAGATTGGCTTGGAAACATGAAAACAATTCAATTGAAAGGTTTACTTTTATATTACTCATATATTTTACGATAAAATATATATATAACACAATTGCTGGAAAAACAAAATGACAAAGAAACAATATGCCTGATTAATTTTCTAACATTTAAAACAATCAATTGAAAACCTTTTAAAGCAACACCTTTTGATGAAGTATAGCACTTTACAACACCAAAATAGCCTGTAGATATATACTTTTGAATTGGAAAACCTGGAAATGTTCTTGGTAAACTGCAAACAAATTGCTCTGAGATTCTGGAAATGAAGAATGACACTTGTTACAGAAAAGACTGTATATTACTCAATCTCATCCAGAAGAAGGGGAAAAAGTGGCTGACTTTGTGGGCACTTGAGCACATTTCCCTCCAGAAGGTTGTCAGGCAAACTCAACTTCCTTGTTATAATTAAATTACATGTTATATATTGTTGAAGAGTCATCTCTATTGGTTCTTGAATATAATGAATTGTTTTGAGGGCCCAAAGTACTGTCATTTTACAAAATTATACGTTTTCCACTTTGTACTTCACTGTTATTTAAAGAATTAATAATGGGGGAGGATTCTAGCTTCACTCTGCCACCCATCATTTAAGCAAATGGCTTCCTACGATTGATTTATAGATATTATATAACATAATGATACATAACAAAGTTTCATTACACAGTAAGGTTAATTTGAATTATGATTTCTTCTCCCTGGTAGGCAATGGGAGATACATGTGTTCGGTAGCTGCTGCAGTATTTTATGCTAGCACTTCAATGAACTGCAGCATTCTGAAAATGCAGCAATCAGCTATCCCAAATGTAGAAAGCCTAAGTGATCTACCAGGTTTTACAGGTATGTGTAGTTTAAAGGCAATTACTACAACATATGCTGAAAACCTTCTGCTTAAGAGAAGTCAAAAATAGTAGTGTATAGAAGAGGAATTGAGGAAAGGTGATACGGAATAGGAATAATATGTGGTATTTGGTAAATTATTGGCAAGATCATTTGCTATAATAGGGATGGGCAAGATCCCACAAGAGACCCAGATTGCTTCCTGTAGACAAGAGCCTGTGGTCCCCAATGGCTGTTGCTCCTCAATCCTCTGCTCTCTTATTTGGTGTTAAATCATAGAATCCCAGGTTGGAAGGGTTTTTCTTGGCAAAAGAACAGTCTAGACAAGCTGGCCCAGCACACCTGTACAAATGAATCTTAAAAGTGTCCAATGTTGGGGACTCCACCACTTCTCTGGGGAGATGATTCCAAGGGCTGATTGTTCTCATTGTGAAAAATTACCCTCTTGTGTCTGATCGGAATTTCTTCAGGAGTAACTTGTACTCACTACCCCTCACTTTTTTGACGTAACTCTTTGTAAAAAGGAAGTCCCCATCTTCTTTGTAGCCACCCTTTAAATACTGAAACATGGTGATAAGGTCTCCCCAAAGCCACCTTTTCTCCAGGCTGAACAAGTACAGTTCTCTCAGCCTTTCTTCACATGACAGCTTCCCAGTCCTTGGATCATCTTGATGGCCCTTCTCTGGACCCTCTCCATCCTGCCCACATCTTTTTTTGCATAGTAGGGACCAAAACTGAATACACTACTGTCCTGGTTTGGCCAGGACAGGGTTGATTTGGTGCAGCCAGGCTACTCTATACCATGCTAACATCATCCCCAGGGGCAGTTCCGGTTGGGGGCCAGTTTCAGTTTCAATGGTTCAGAGTGGGCATGGGCGTGTGCAGTCGGTCTGTCCCTTTTGTCCCCGGTATTGCTTATTTCTGTATATTGCTTCTTTCTTACTCGTGTTATTGCTGTTTTTACTGTGATTGTTTCTTGCGTGTTTCTGTATTAAACTTTCCTTATCTCAACTCAAAAAGGCATTTTAAAACCTTTTTTTTCCTTTCTCTGTCCGTGGCCGGCAGTGGGGAGGGGAGGTGGGGGGGTGGGCAGTGACAACAGCCACGCGGCTCAGCTACAGCAGAGACCCGCCGCAGCTTTATTAAACTACCACAACCACTTCAGGTGGAGTGTGACAAGCAATGAGTAGAGTGGGATAGTAACTCTTGATCTCTACAGCAGCACACTATTAACTTACATTGAGCTTGTCCACCAGGATCCTCAGGTCCCTTTCCACAGAGCTGCTCTCCAGCCAGGTAGATCCCAGCCTGTGCTGCACTCCTGGAGTATATTTTCCTAGGTGCAGGACCTTACACTTGCCCTTGAACTTCACTAGGTTCTCATGAGTCCACTCTTTCAGCCTATCCAGGTCTTCCTCTAAGGTAGGTCTCCCTTGTGAAGTGTCCACTTCCCTGCCTAGTTTAGTATCATCAGTGAACAGAACATTGTCTTCTATTTTTTGACATCTCTGGCTGATTTCAGTTTAGGCTGAGCTTTTGCTTTTCTAACTGCATGTCTGCACACCTTGGCGATGCCCTTGTAGTTCTTAACAAGTCTTCATCTTTTTTTCCATCTCTGGTATACTTTTCTTTTGGTTTTGAGCAGACTCAGAAGCTCACAGCTAAGCCAACAGGGGCTTCTGCTCCACCTACTGCCATTACCTTTAAAGGGAACAAATTGTTTTTGTGTTTCCAGGGGAGTGTTCTTGAAAAACCCCCAAAACCCATTAGTTCCTTTATCCTTCATGGAAGCTTAGCACGGAATCACTCCCAGTTGAGCTGAAGGAGCTGAAAGTTTTGTCTTCTAAAATCTAAAACCTTTGTCTTAGTGCTCACCTTCTGCCTGCTCAGCAGGATGCCAAACTCCACAATATTGTGATCACTGCCATCAAGGCAGTCACATACTACAAAGCAGATTTTCCTGGTTTATGAGTAACCAATTGAGCAGTGCCTCATTCCTGGTTGGCTCACCTAACATTTGTATGAAGAAGCAGTTCTCTATACATTCATGGAACTTGATGAATGGCATGTGAGCTTCTCATAAGAACCAGGTCCTGTTGACCCAAAGCTTCCTTAAATGACCCAAATAGTGTTCCATTGACCTTATCATCTTGGTTTGGAGGTCAGTAGCATAGTATATTGTAACACCTCCTTGGAGATAACCTCTCTGATTTTGACCCAGAGGTATTCAACAGGACTTCCACAATTGCCGTAGCTGACTTTCCACATCCAAGGTTTTTGTTAATTTGGAGTGCGACTTCACCACTTCTGTTACAAAACAGCCTATAGCCATCCATTACAATACTCCAGTCATGAGAGTTGTCCCACCATGTTTCAGTTCTTCTTATAATATCATAACTTTCTGACTGGGCACAGAGCTCCAGTTCCTCCTCTTTGTTTTCCAGGCTGCATGCATCGGTATATTTGGGATGGTTGGTCTTATAGTTCTCATCTTGAGAGGCAGCTAAGAAACCTTTGTCACTGCTCTGATTGGCCTGCCTTATTTCTCAGTTGGTTGCAATTGCGTCAGTGTTGCCACTTCAGACCCTGACCCCAGGTCCTTCAGTTTAAAGCTTGTCTTACCAAGTTGGCCAACTTGCTGCCAAAGATTCCCTTTCCTCTTCTACACAGATAGATCCCATCTCTTCCTAGCAGACTATAGCCATCAAAAGAAAAAGAAGTCATAAAAGCCAAAATCCTCACAATGGCACCAGCCACACAGCCAGCAGTTGATTTGTATTATACATCTATTTCTGGCTGCACTCTTTCATCTAACTGTTAAAATGTGGCACCAATACCTTTTTCTTACACTCCCAGGGGTGGTCTTTGTAGTCTTTCTTGACTCTGCCCAGGTGAAGTGCTGGGGCTTGAGCTGTGGGCCCCGAGTTGGAGTTGACTTGTGGATGAGTCACAATCTAGCATATTGTTTTGTCTCCCCACTGGATTCAGATTCCAGAGTGTCGGGGTCCGATCCCCCACATATTATGAACTTCTGCCTTCCTCCTGATTTATTATCTGTTCTCCTGTAGAAGGTTTAATTGCAGCAGATTTAAACAACCAAGACTTGGTTTCCCTCCAAGCTGAGGCATCTGTGAACCAGGCAGAACCTGGTCCACTTTTGTCTCTGTGTCTCTGCTCCCACCCAGGTGGTTGTGTTTGGGGTTGTGGGAGAGGTCAGGGCTACTATAACCAGGAGTCTATCAGTGGGAGGAGCTTCCTGATGGATGTAGCTTCTGTCAGGGCTGGTTGCATCTTGCTGAGCTCCCTGCCAACCTATGGCAGGACTGTCTGAAAGAAGATTTCTGAGGGGATGTTGCTGAGTTCAGTGTGTGCCTGTGTGATCAGGCAACTGATGGCAGCATAAAATGATGATGGCTGAATCAGCACATCACCAGGTTCTGGCCTGCAGGATCATTTGTGCTCACATGAAAGAGTGGCAATGGATAGGTGTCAGTGCCCTTGATAAGTTGTGGAACCCTCTCAGAAACATCTTAGACCTTAGCTCCTGGAAGGTAGCACACTTCTCATCGCTCCCTGTCAAGCTGCCAGGTGGGTGCCTCAGTGCGCCTCAACAGAGAGTCATACACTAAAAGTTCTTGTTGCTTTCTTATGCAGTATCCACTGTGTGCTGCAGGTGCAGTTTCTCTTTGCAGACCTTGCTTGTGGGTGTCTCCAAGTGTCAAGTGTTCATACCTGGTTTTGATTGTGATGCTGGAGGGTGGAGAATGGATCAGAGTCCTCCTTTTGTGGGTCACCAGAGTCCAAGATGCCTCATTTTCTGTGGTGTCCACTACAGGAGCATGGTTTTGAAACCACTTACCTATCTCCATCTCAGCCCCTCCAATACTGTGCAGTCAGGGGAGGTGATTCTGCCTCTCTATTAAACTCTGGTGAGACCCCACCTGGAGTACTGTGTCCAGCTCCGCACCTCCCTGCACAAGAAGGGGACCTGCTGGAGAGGGTCCAGAGGAGAGCTACAAATATGATTAGAGGGCTAGAACACCTCTTCTATGAAGACAGGTTGAGAGAATTGGGCTTGTTCAGTCTGGAGAAGAGAAGGCTCAGGGGAGGCCTTATTGAGGCTTTCCAGTATCTGAAGGAGGCCTACAAGAAGGCTGAGGAGGGACTTTTCACAAAGGCCTGTAGTGATAGGACAAGGGGTAATGTGTTCAAACTGGAAGAGGGTAGATTTAGGTTGGAAATTAGATGGAAATTCTTTACCCTGAAGGTGGTGAGACCTATTCCAGTGAATAGGTTGCCCAGGCTGGTTGTGGATGCTGCATCCCTGGATGTGTTCAAGGCCAGGCTGGATGGGGCCTTGAGCAACCTGGTCTGGTGGGAGGTGTCCCTGCCATAGCAGAGGGGTTGGAACTAGATGATCTTTGAGGTCCCTTCCAACCTAAACCATTCTATGATTCTATGTAACAGATCATCAACTTCTGCACATCTTTTGCAAGTACGTACTTTTTCTCCAGGAGAAGGATCTGAGCACTTATTGCACTCTACTGTTTGTATGGAAATCTCCTTCCTTGCCACTTCCACTTGGGTGGAAGCATCAGACTTCTCAGGGGTTTTCTCTGGTTTTAACTCTGAGGTGAGTGCCCACCATTATGTCAGAGACCTAGAGCCCTTGGAAGGTCAAATACAAGAGTTGCCCTTCAGACAGTGTTTGCTCTCACCTTTTTCTATTTTTAACAGCCTTCTGTATATAAAAATGGCAACTGAAGAGCAATTACCAAGTATTTTTATACTTAGATCTAATTGTTTGTCAACTATGTCATTCCAGCAATATCTGAGACTTAGCAAATTCTCTGACAAGGTATTTAATGATAATATGCAATCACAAGCAACTGGGGTGTATTTTATTCTTCAGAAGAGGGATTTTGTGCAAATTGCATAATTATACATGAAATATCATTCAGAAAAATAATTAAATAAAATTTTAGAGGAAGGAAGGAAGGAAAGAAAGAAAAAGAAAGAAAGAAAGAAAGAAAGAAAGAAAGAAAGAAAGAAAGACAGAAAGAAAGAAAGAAAGACGGAAAGAAG
>JAVSBS010008571.1:55239-70724 GCA_033124195.1 Coracias cyanogaster
GTCCAGCAGAGGGTACGAAGATGCTGAGGGGACTGGAACATCTCTGTGCCAAGGAAAGGCTGAGAGCCCTGGGGCTGTGTAGCCTGGAAAAGAGAAGGCTGAGAGGGGATCTTATCAATGCTGATCAATATCTGAAGAATAGGGGTCAAGAGGATTGGGCCAAACTCTTTTCAGTGGTGCCTAGTGACAGGACAAGGGGCAATGGGCACAAACTAGAACTTTGCTGTGAGGGTGCCAGAACCTGGCCCAGGCTGCCCAGAGAGGTGGTGGAGTCTCCTTTTTCTGGAGATTCCAAACCCACCTGGACACAGTCCTGGGCAGCCTGCTCTGAGTGACCCTGCTTTAGCTGGGAGGTAGGACAAGATGATCTCTAGAGGTCCCTTCCAACCCCAGCCATGGTGTTATTTTGTGAACATTTCAGGAATTATTCGCTGGTTTAGCCAGCTAGTGGTAGAGTTTTAACTAATGCATAAAACACACAAACTGAAACATATGACATTCCAGTTAAACAGAAAAGTTCTTGCTCTGAGAATCATCAAATGCTGGAACAGGTTGGCCAGAGGAGTTATGGAGTCTCCATCCTTGGGCATACCCAACTGGACAGAGTCCTGGGCAGCCTGCCCTAGCTGGTCCTGTCTAAGCAGAAGAATTGGGCTAGGTGATCCTCAGAGGTGCCTTTCAACCTCAGTGATTCTGTTATTTTATTAGAATCTTAGAAGATGTCAGTACTTGCTGTTTCTTCCAAGAAATCCTGGAGCCGGAATTTATCCCACATAGCTTCAAACAGTTCGGATAAAATACTAGATGCTTCTTCAGTTAATATCAATACAGGAGAAGCATGTCCAGGAAAAATTTGAAATCTACTTTAGCTTAAGCACTCCAAAACAAAGACAGGTACACCAAAAGCAGCAACATTATGTTACAATTTTGGAACAGCTGTTGCTTTTTAAAGAATATCTCGAAAAGTTACTTCTCACAAGACTAGAGACTGAGTTTTTGGTCTCATATTCAGAGTTTGAAGCAAAACAGATAAGCCTCTTCCCTTTATATTTCCGTCTGCTCTGAATAATTTCTTGTTAATGCTGTAGACCTGTGTCTTTAATGGACACATGAATGCAAGCTTAGTATCAAGGCAACATCGTGAGTAATATATATCACTTCCAAATGCTTCTCTGCATTTCAAACTGTGACACTTAAATGACAATTCTTATAAAAAATTCTGGTCATGTCAAACAGAATTCTTGACTGATTCAAGTCCATGTGCAAGTTTTATTATGCAAAAGTCATATAATGGTAATTGCTGGTATATAGAAACTTCTATCTTCAACAGAAAGTTAAAATATGGCTTTTTTGAAAGATTTTTCAGAAAGTCCTTAAGGAGAGAGGTATAGGAGTGACAGAAGGGATATATATATCAACTTATTTAGGCTGTTGTGGTACCACCAGGTTTTATATGACAGGTGTGAAGGACAAAATTAGTCAATTACCGGAAAATAATGAGCAATGCAAAGATGACTTGTCTGTGTCACAGCCCACAGCTGCTGTTGCACATCACAGAAAATAGCTGTCTCAATTATCAGCCTGGCGCAAAGAATAATGTTTGTGAGTCGTAATTAAAGCAAGTTGTTTGAACTGATTTTGCTGTGCCTTATGACCGGTAACCTGCAGGTGAACATGAAGTTTCACTTTTAAGAGCTACTTCATAACTTAGAGCAGATTAACATTTAACATACTCCTCATGCTCCTATGTGCATTAACTGAAGACCTGTCTGCCTTGTTCCAATGAGCAGGAAAAATGCAGGAAAAAAAAGAAAACTTCAATTTGAAGGGGATATTTTTAGAGGCTTTTCATTCTGTCATATCTATTTATGCTACTTTCTTACTATGTTAACATATTTTAAAAGTCTTTTGAGCTACTGCACAGCATTTGTCTAATTACTTGCCTTTCTTTTCTGGAATGAGTAATACAAAACATACTCCAAGCACTGGAATGAAGTCATTAATCAAATTTCAAATTTAACTGTCACAGGAACTATGAAAAATTGGCAGGAATAGATGGTGGGTGTCATGAAAGTGTTTCTGGCAAAACTTGACTTGATTTGTGATGTTTTGCGAACAAGTCACTAGTTCATGCGATCATTGTTACAATTTCACACCTCTCGGGTATCTGTGTAGGAACAAATAGGAAAAGATGTAGTCAACTGACATCACTGTCCAGTCATAGGAAGTTTGTTGAGTACTGGCAGGGTTGTTCTGCCACCCCATACAATGCTGGCAGAAGCTCCGGACTCAAAATTAAAACAGAGCCCTTCCACATTCAAAACTATTCTCCCATCTACGATCACGTGGTCCAGCAGCAATGTTCACCAGATTGGGAACTGCAGCTTCACTTTTCACTTTTCTAATGCTGCTCAAAGCTCTGGAAAAGTGGATGCAGAATGTCTAAGAGCTTATTTTAGGAAAAGTCTTATGACATCATTAACTTTGTATATACATCCAGTTCTTCTGCTTTCAGGTTACCAAAGATTCAGGCCCCAAAATGTAAGAGCAGGTAGCTCTTGAGCTGCAGAGCCAAAAAAATCTGTGGCTTTCCCTGCATTGTGCAGCTCGTATTGCTGCCCTACATGGACTGAGAATATAAAGTGGTGTTTCTGTCAGTGAGAAATGTTAACAGCATTTTTCTTTTGTTCATTTATGTATATTTTTTAAACTTTTCGTTAATTTAAAATATCATTGAGATGTTTGCCCTTCTGCCAAATTTGAGTGAAAATAATCAGTTAGGTTAAGAGTTTTAGGGAAGTGAGACAAGCAAATAAGTGTAAACATTCCATTTTCTTAGAAAATCAGGCTAAAAATTACCAGTTTGATCCTGCATATGTTATATGAACAATCAACACAAATATTGTTAATTTTTATTGTGTTCTTCTTAATTCTGAGTTGTTGTCACTCTTCCACCCTTGTGCTGTATAACACCTCCTTCTTCCATAATTAAAACATGTGAACTGGAAGTCTGCATATAGCTTAGCTTTCTGATGGCAAGTTATCTAAGAAGAAAGCAATCTTTTTCATACAATGCCAAGGAAATTAATCCTTAATATTTAATCACTTTCCAGTCCACTTTCAGATATTTCAGCAATCCACTCAAATAAAACATGTATTGTAATTTAAAAGGAAATATATTTCAAGGGAGTTTTCATTAATACACATACTTCTCTCGGTTAATATAACGCTCTGAAAACAGTATCTTGAAGTGTTAGTGTATTAATCCTTTGGGAATGGCATATTAGCAGCCTTGTTCAGATTGAATAGTCTTTGCATGAACACTATTCATTCAAAGCATGTCATATACCTGAAATCATCAATTAATGGGTACGAATTTGCTTAAAGCAGAAGGGCTGGGTGTATCATAAAACATTTTCCATCTACTAAGGACATTCAAATTATGATAATATATCTGGCTCCTCCAATAATTTTTAATCTAGTTTAGGCTTAACTGAATTTAACCAAATTTCCAGGAGATTTCTGGATTCACTCTACTGCAACTTGGGAAGCAGGCTGGTGGAAGATCCAAGGTTGTCATTTTGTGTTGATCAAAGTATTTATTGCTGCAAAATTGGCAACTAGTGAGATATTACCCAAAACAAGCCCTGGCTCTCCAGCAAGACTGAATCACCGAGGACTTGGGTTGCTGTTGGGAGGGTGGGAAAGAGGAAATGGTGAAAGAGAAAGAGATCTTTCAATTTGGAAAGCATCCCTCCAAAATATACACATTTATTGTCCAAAAGATTGAATAGCAGGCTGATCCTTGGCAGTGTCATGACACTTTCACGCATCAGTGTTATGAAAGATTCAAGTTTTGCTGCCTGTCACTATTCCTCAGCGTCTTTGATGCTGGCTTGCTTTAGAGTAAAATAAAAAGAGGCAGACGGGGACTCAAAGGTCTGTTGTCTGTATAAAACCCCTTTTTCAAGCTGAAGCAGCACTAACAGATGCATGGCTTGATTCCCCCTTTGAACCAAGGCAAGCAGGAGTTGTTTTGAAAAGATATCAAGTGCTTGTTTCCCCTGAACAGCATGATAATTTTGGTGTTCAGAGAGTAACCTAAATCACATTATTTGAATGAGGTGAAAAGTGGTGCTGTGTAATTGAAAGATGGTGGAATGGGTGCATACAGACAAGCATGGATCAAAGAGAGCATCGCACAGGTGCCAGTGATGATAAAATAACAGAAAAAAAACTGCAAAAGATGATGCCAGAACTGAACAAGAATGAAGTGGCTAGTGCAATATATAGCAGAGCTTTTCTGCATCGTAACTTGTCGTAGGGTAGTAGGACTTGGTTATGATTTAGAATTGGGAGTCAGTGTTTCATAGACTCATAGACCCATAGAACTGGTTGGGTTGGAAAAGACTTTTAAAGGTTGCCTAGTCCAACTCCCCTGCAGTCAGCAGGGACATCTGCAACTAGAGCATGGAGCATCTGACCATGGGGCATTTGACCACCTCTCTGGGCAACCTGGGCCAGGGTCTCATCACCCTCAGCATAAAAATTTTCTTCCTTCTCTCTAGTCTGAACCTCCCCTTTTTTAGTTTAAAATCATTACCCCTTGTCCTGTTGTAACAGGCCTTGCTAAAAAGTCTGTCCCCATCTTTCTTATGGGCCCCTTTTAGTAGTGAAAGGCCACAATAAATCTCCCCAGAGCCTTCTCTTCTCCAGGCTGAACAAGCCCAACTCTCTCAGCCTGGCCTCACAGCAGAGGGGTTCCAGCCCTCAGATGATTGTTGTGGCCTCCTCTGGACCTGCTCCAACAGATCCATGTCTTTCCTATGCTGAGGACACCAGAGCTGCACACATTTTGCATTGGTGGTTATGTATGCCATGGTTGTGCAGGGGTTAGTATCACCCATATACAAATTAAGAATGGTACAGCTTTAGAGGAGGTGATTGCACTGGGGCCAAGAACTGTTTATGTGTCTGGTGCCTGTTGGGATGCTGTCCCCATTACAGCCTGCAGAGGTTTGTGGCTTTTGTCATTAGGAGTATGTTAGTATTCCTCTGCTGCCTTAGGTGCTGACTACATAGAAAGAAAATTGCGTAGCTGGAAAGGAAGATTGCAAGAAAATTAAGATCTGCAAACACAGAGGGTGAGAATGAGAGCAGAAAGGGCAGAACTCAAACTCACTGGGCTTGCTACAGCAGAGGTGAAGTGGGGAAGATGTGCATGCAGTAACCAAGCTGGCACAAACTCTGCCATAATTCTGCAACTTCAAATCCATTGCAGATTATGCCTTTTTTAGGATCATTTGAAAATGTTTGATCCAGCAGGGCATTTTCACAGTGGAATATTGCTTTGTGCTGTTCCATTGCTGTGGTTTTAGTTTAATAGCAGGCACCCAGAAACTGGATTTACTTTCATGAGGAATGATCTGATATGGGTACCCCCAAGACAGCATGGAAATGTAAATTACCAGTTCAATTGTAGCTATAGAACTCTTTAAATGTGCCCAAAATATTGGGTTAAAAGAATAACTGAAACCATCCTGAACACAAACCTTTGTAATAGTAATCCTAATATGGACAGATTATATTACATAACTGGGTAAATTACATGTGCAGAGGCAAATGTTAATCTATCCAACGTCCCAGAATGTTCAAGTTTTACTGTAAATATGGAAATTCAACTACAAAGCAATAATTTTGATTTTTAACTGAGAAACAAAAGTGACAAAATAATTCTGAACAAAAAATAACTTTCATTCTATTACAGTCCCTGTAATATCACATTTCTCCCACACATTAGCCAGATCTATCTATTCTTTGCAAATAGCAGGTTCCTGACATTGATAATGTAATCAATATGCTCTTTGGTTAAAGCAGTGTATTCACATTTTATGCCAGTGCTGGAACTCAAACTGCCACTTCCCATAAAGAAACTAGTGATCACAGCTCTTCTATGTAAAAAGTAAGATTTACCTTACACCCCACCCCATCCAATTACACACTGGGCATAAATTAAAAAATGTTCTAAATGTTTTTACAAACTCAAAAGTTACATTGATATTTTTGTGTTCTCATTTGAGAAATTTGAAGGTCTTTATTTTTCCTTCTTGCCCTTGTGTGACAAGTCTAGTCCAATTGTGTGACAAGTCTAGCCCAATTTGCTCACTATCCAGGCTAATTGAGCCAGTATATAGCCAGTAGTGCTCTTGTGCTCGTCTTTGTCGGTGTGAATTTACTGCTGCCTAGAAGCAAGGAGAACTACAATTGCAAGATGTGTCTGATTTGTGCTAAATCCAGTCATGCAGATTAATTATTATGGCTTGCTCTGGGATGTGTCTTAAACCTCACTCAAGTCCATTACATTATAGTTGGAAATAAAAAGTTAGATTTAGAATTGAGGCCATAATTTCCTTTTTTGTTTCCCTCCCAGTTCTTAACTGAAGCCAGTTTGCCATATGTTGAATTTAATACCTATAGAGAATATTTGGGATAGAAAACTCTGGACTTTGTAAATAGAAGAAACAAAATGGCTTCCATTACAGATAATGGATTAACATTTATTTGAATTAAACATTTAAATGTGGCTAATTAACTCATTAACCTTTACATTAACAATTATATTTCACACTGTGCACTACACAGCTGCTATGCTGTGGTTCATGGGATTCTTAATTAAATCTAAGTCCAGTGGTCTTTCAAAGATTTCCCATTAATTCCACTATTATCATCCACAAACTGGGGGAAAACATTCCTCAAGACTTTGTCTTCTGATAGGCTTGTGGTTACGCTCATTCCTGCAAGAGCAGTGGTCCGCCTTTAGCGGTTCTGTTACAACCACAGAATCCTGCAGTATTTAATTAGAGAGTCTATTTAAACAGTGTACGAAACAAAAGGCATAGGAAGAGATTTGTGACAGTGATTAAGGTTTCCACTAGCTCAAGGTGTTTGCCTTTTCACAGAGTTGTGTTCTTCTTTGCCGTCTCGGAATGACTCTTCTGGGTCCTATTCAGAGTTCTGCAGTGCTCAAACCCTATTGAAATTCCTGTCTTAACTCCCAGCTTCTGTGTGTTTATCTGCCTTTGCTTTCTGGGTTAACTTCTAAATGAGGATCAGGATGCTACTTCGATATTTGGAAATCTTGCATTGAAAACCTCTTTTGCTTATAAAAAAAAAAAACAAAAACGCAGCTGCAATTATTTGAGCTGCAAAATGTCCAGTGCTCTGTGTGTTAATGTTGTCTAATGTTTTGACCTCAGGTAATTACAGAGTGCCTGGTAGTAAATCATATAACTGCTCTTGCTGAACTCGTATAATACCAGACAGCTCAACGGACCTAGTGCAGGGCTGATCAGCTCCTCCTGTGGGACACAACCCCTCACTAATTCTCCAGTGGTTTAAAGCACAAGGTTTTCCACAGGAATGTAAACCAGGTTTATAATATGAACATATCACACTGCTCCTCAGATGTGAGCATTGTCAGCCAGTCTCTAAGAGACAAAACCTCTTAAATCATCTTTTCCTGGAATCATAAAAAAGAAAGAAAAAGTTAATTAGTGAAGCTCAAGATGTATGATAGCTTTTTAAGTGTAACTATTCAATGACAGAAACAATTTAAGAAGTTATTGCAAAAATGATGACATTAGTTTTATGCCTCCTCAGTTTTTGCACTTTTTCTTTGGCTTTCATCCAGTTCATCAGGTACAGTTTACTGCCAGACTATCAGTCTGTTTCATTAGAACAGATTCTATGTCTCTTTTTATAATCCATTTTTTCTGTGCACAGGATGAACTGTAACATTGCAAGATTTGCTGTTTGTTGATCTGATTGAAAATACTGGACAATGCTTCATAAAACCTCACAAACTTCCTGTTTCTGCCATTTAATACTTCCTCCCCACCCCAGCTACCCAGTGATGCTTATTCTACCAGTTTAAGAAGCCTCACATTAATCTGAAAAGCACAACGTAAACAGTTGCTGAATTCAGGAGGGAGGAGCATTGACACTTTTACCTTATTTTTCATCATTTCTAGATGAAAATAAAGAAGATATTTAGAGTACTTCTATTTTGTGGTTCTAACCCAGAATTGCAAGTAGAGAAAATATCATTTGCTGGTAGAAAAACTGGCAATAATATTGAAATAAGACAATGCTCTTATTAATTTATAGAAAAACATAGACATGGGCTCAATTTAATACTTCATAGGAAAAATGACAAGCCCCTTTGATACCATCTTCAGATATTGGCTTAGAGCAGGTCTCAAAGGAAACGAAATGTCCCCTAGGAACAGGACTGGCTGTTCAGAAATGTTGAGAGCCAGCCCTTGTTTCCTAGAACACAGCTGCTGATGTTTCCTTGACCTCACTTGACTTATCAGAGCAGAGTTACAGTACAGAAATACTGAAAAACAGAGTTTATGTTGACAGGACAGTGTAAACCAGTGTTTCCACAGGAAATTTTGGTTTTCTGTGAAAAGGCCTTTCTGTTGTCCATCACAGTGCTCTTGCATTGTTTGAATGTCGCACCAAGCTACTCACAGTATAAACAAAATTTCAGGTCTGTGCTTTTGCTCACTCTTAGAGGCCCTTCACAGCTTATTATTTTTCCTCCAGGTGGCATCGAACAGCTGAATGACAGAGCACGGTCACAGTCTTATTTTGCAAAGCTTCCATTAAGTAACCCACTTGTAGTTCTGTTAATCGACATATTCCCATGAATACCTACCTCATCCTACCGACATTTATAGCTGAAAATTGTCAGTCTTGTACACTTCCTAAGAGTTACTGAGTAGTATATCACGTCTCTGTGACAGACTAATGAACTAATGCCAGGTAAGAACACTTATGTTTATTCATACAGTATTGTCCCTTTCAAGGGTCTCGTTCCCTTTGTGTTACATTGATGAATGTGTTCTGCATATAGACCTGTTGTCAGAAGTTTTCTTTATGAGGATTTTATTTTCCGGAGGTTGGAGAAAAGCTGTCTGGCTTTCTTTCAACTGCAGTTGTATTTTAGGAGTGCTAGAAAGATTGACCTCTCCCTCTTGTAGAGACAAAGGACTTTAATCTACTTCCAAATTGTGATAAACTATTACCAAGAAAAAGCATGGTGGAACTGACTGTGAGAGCCCACCGCAAGCTGATCCCACACTGATCTTTATCACAAAAGAGACAGATAATCTTTCTGTACATGACACCAAATCTCCTATCCTTCCTGGGGAAACATGCCTTACCTTTTCTGCGCTGACACCTAACAACAAAAATTGAGTCCAACCTGCAGAACTGGTATTTTATCACCCCAAACCACCATTTCCACATCCTACGAATGCTAGGAGGTTAAGAAAATTACAAAGAAGCAGGTCTGGGAGGTTGCAAAAAAAGACTTTGTTGTGAATTTTTAATGCAAAGGTGTAATCCAAACTTTTATTTCATTTACTAAGGGCAAAATATCTCTATATTTCAGGTGTTACAAGTTTTTCTATCTACTGAATGTCTCTAAGCGCAGCTAAACTTGTCCTGCTGCTGTTTTGATTTGAATCTTAAATGGAAGCAACATCACAGTACAAACACCTCTGGCTTGTCTTCTACTTCTAGGCAGAGGTGCAAGGTATCAACAGCAACAGGTGCCAAAGGGAGTTGTTCGCTCACTGGAGACAGGGAGAAGTTTCTCGCTACTGCCTTGGGCACTAACTTGGGCTAAGTTTCTGAGTAGTTTTACATCTTAAAAAATTCTCCTCTCTACTTACCATATTTATTTCGTGCTGTTAAATGACTTGTTGTTAAAAAAATTAATGGAAATGTTTTGTGTCATCAGATTATTTTGGTTTTAATAATAGAGAATGGAAGAATTAAAAAAAAAAAAACCACAAAAAAACAGAGAGACACAGTTAGCGTGACACTAAATTCAAAGCAAGGCTGGATTTATATTTCAAACAAACAAATACAACAGTTTTTGGTTTTCATTGGGCTATCTTTTTAATGAAAAGCCACTATTTATTATGCAAAGCAGAAAATAATGATGCTATGTCTAGACGAATCCCAAAAGCTCCATATCATTAAAAATAAATTTTTGAGGGAGTGTAAGGACCCAAGAGTGAAAAGGAATGCAAATCTGTCTGTATTTAGTTGTCTAGCAACTGGATAGGAAAGAGTATTTTCGAATAAGTTCTCCAAATCTTTTAGTTTTTTGCATCAATTTGTTCAAGCACCATTAGCCAGCTACACAGAAACTCTGCAAGGAGGATATGTACAACTAGCTCCTCTGTTTTTTCCATCAGCATTTTATACCTTTCCATGTTGGTGATTTTCCTCTTGAAACCCTGAGCTTCTAATATGCCCCATCTCCACAGTCCAGCCTGTGTCTGCAGTTTCACCTCTCTCATTTTTCTACAGCCTTTGTTTCACACAAATATGATCCAAAGTTATATAGTTGGGCCATATCAGAGCTTGCACGTGAATGCTTGCTAAACAGAGAGTTAAAATTGTTGTGTGGTTTTGGGAGTTATTGGTGTGGGTTATATTTTGTTTTGGTTTGTTTTTTTCTTTTTTCTTTTTTTGTTTTGTTGTTGTTGTTATTATGTAGGGGTTTTGTTTTGTCTCCGTTTTGTTTTTAAGTTTAGTTTAAGACTCCAGGATTGCAGATAATGATGCTCATACAATCACACTGGCTTTGCTCCCATGTTTTCCCAGGCAATTGTGTTTCTTTTTTTCTTGTCCACACCTTTTCCCCTTCAAATTCCGTAGCAGATAACTTTCCTTCCTTCATTCCCACATCTTATACAATAAAGGTAGTTTTCCTCCTGAGACTATGCATAGAAAGACCCCTGACATTCAAACATATGCTGTAATACCAAAAGAAAGTAAGAAAACCATATGGAAGCAAAATAAGCAATATGTTATACAAAACTAAACTAAAAGCATATTTAGAGAATACTCGTTCCTCTTTTGGAGACTGTTCTGTACAGTCTCTCTCTCTGACATCAAAACCTCAGCCTCAGCTGCCCAGGTAGGTGCTGTTCCTCTCTCTTATCCAGCCCCAGCTCCTGGCTTCCAATTTAAGTTACTGTCACCTGCTGCTTTTCACTCTTCTCCTTTAGGGAACATCACACAGCTGCACTCACTGAGGATATTAATTTTCTCAAGAAACAGTCATTACAGGCTTTCCAATTCTTTTCAAGATTGTAATGACTTGGGTAAACAGCTGAAGATCTGGTTTATTTCATGTACTCCCTTCACATCCTATTTCTAAATGAGCATCACTTAGTTTGAGGGCTTTCAGCTCCCTTGTTCTAACCTAATGGTTCTGCTTTCAAATGCCAAGGTATTAGCTGGAGGTATCAATCTGAATCTCACTTACTGTCTTAAAAAGGCAGGGCACATTTTTTATAACTTATGCTAGACAGTGTGTCTGCTTTATATCAGATACGATTTAATAGAGTTTTTAAAGCTAGCCTGTCATCTGCCCTCCTTGAAAAGAAACACATTTACAAGCTATGCACTTCAGAAAACCTTTCATTGTCCCAGAAATGCTTTACTGAAGTATATCTTCAAACATACCTGCTTTTTTGGGAATCTTAAAGCCACTTTCCCTTACACAGGTATCTTAAAGTTTCTTTGCTGTTTTCTGCTTTGCTTCTTATCAGGTCTGAGAGCACAGACACCTATTACACAGGCACCCTGCAGGATGGAGGATTTCAGAAATATATTGGTTTGCTCCAGAATCCATCATTTATTAATCACTGCGCTGGGTGCCGCTCCTTCCATCTATCCTCAGCCACAGCCTGAGTCTCTTTAGAAGCAGACTTTCCTTTTTTTTTCATATATATACTTTGTATCCTACAGCAGGAGTGAAGTCAATCAGCTTCGATCAATGCTGACACTATGATACACAAAAGCAGTACATCAAAATAAGAAGATTTGAGGGCAAGGTTACTTTATGAATATAGGAAATATAAACTCCAGCTGTGTCCTGCCAGTGGCTACATCAGCTATACAGTCTATTTCATTGGTTTGTTTGTTGGTTCAGGGCTTTCCGGTGTCTGTGTGTATCTGAATTCACTCTTACATAGCTAAATCAAAGAGTTTGCCTATAGTAAGAGTTCTGTCTTCAAGATGCAGGATCCATAACCATAAATGAGTTTCTTTCAGTAGCTAAGTGAATAGCAGATATCTATTTCTTAGGTACAAACTTCACAAACAAGCCTCTACAAACCTCCTTTGAGGAAAACAGAGGCTTTGCAAAAGATAAAACAATCTGCTGCTTCTGGACATAAACTGGTTTGGCTATACATCAGCTCTATCCTTTTTAGCAATTTATCTGGCATATGGCTAAATAGCGGTTTGCAAACTGTGTCGTATCGTCTACCAATATTTCAAGGGCTACAATCAGTTACTTGATTTGCCTGCAGAGCTATATTTCTTTCCTAGGAAGGTCCATGTACTATTTTGAGTGTCCACTGTCTGAGAGGTGGATGAATGGTTGTATATGCAGGTCTCTGCTGACCTCCCATGATGGTAAACTTGAGACATAATGTATAGAGTAGCCACTGAAATATTTAGGATAACAGCAGTTAGTCCGTGGAAAAAAATTGTTTCTTTGGGTTGAAGATAGATTATTCACATGGCATAGTACAAATATAAGAACAGAAAACTGAAGAGGAAAATTCTCAATAAACTCTTAACTACAAAGCAATTATGTGAATATGATAATATCTCAGGGCAAGTCAAGGAAGTTTTATTTTCTTTGGGTTTCTCTAAAAATCTTTTACTTAAATAGGTGGAAAAGTCAGGCACCTCAAATATGTATTGTGCACCTCAGGGATGTGATTGCACCTCCTTAAAAATAACAACTTATTTCTGTTTCTCAAAGGTCCTATTCCTAGGAGTCCTTCCCTGGACTAGAGATTTTCCCTGAACAGGCAAATGTTGGATTAGCTGTCACAGACTTTGCCTATGATAACTCAGAACTCACTGGAAAAAAATTGAGGTGCGAGAAGTAAAACTTACTCATCCATCCTTATTTTGACCCATTAAAATAACTATTTTCATACCTTGGAAGTTTATAGGACATAGAAAGATGAGGATTACATTAGATTTCTTGCTACCTGTAAACTTTTATAACATATTTTATCTTAGGGGATATTTTAAAGGAATTTCAGGGAAATACCTGATTGTGAAAGATTTCCACTAGATTTGCTTAGTTTAAACCTGGGAAAATGTATCTTTGATATGATTCCCTGTGCATCCAAGTTAAATTTTTGGAGAAGTTAGTCATTTTGAGGACTGTTCTATCAATTAAGAGATAAGAACAACTGCATTAAGAAACGCTGTGTAAGGGAACACAAGGTGTACTTGTCCTGTGACTATTTAAAAATTGCTTTATGTATAGGAAGGAGCATTACATTTTGATATTTTCTTTGCTAAGTAATTCTACCTAGAATTCTTTCCAAAGCTAATACTTCTACTAACATACATCTCTTGAAAACTGCTGCACTATGGCATGAAGAAAACAGGTAGAATTTGCATAGGTAGGAATGAGGAAAAGGTCCAGGGAATCTAACACTTTGATCTAAAGTCCTACAGCATAGCAGCACCAACTCACAGTTTCTGTTTTTCATAGAATCATATCAATCATATCACAGAATCATAGAATGGTTTGGGTTGGAAGGGACCTCAAAGATCATCCAGTTCCAACCCCTGTGCCATGGCAGGGACACCTCCCACCAAGCCAGGTTGCTCAAAGGCCCATCCCATCTGGCTTTGAACAACTCCAGGGATAGAGCATCCACAACCACCCTGGGCAACCTCTGCCAGTGTCCTGCCACCCTCAGAGTAAAGAACTTCCTTCTAATTTCCAACCTAAATCTCCCCTCTTCCAGTTTGAACACATTACCCTCCATCCTATCACTACAGGCCTTTGTGAAAAGTCCCTCCTCAGCCTTCTTGCAGGCCTCCTTCAGATACTGGAAGGCCTCAGTAAGGCCTCCCTTGAGCCTTCTCCAGGCTGAACAAGCCCAATTCTCTCAGCCTGTCTTCATAGAAGAGGCGTTCCAGCCCTCTAATCATATTTGTAGCTCTCCTCTGGACCTTTGCCAACAGGTCCACTTCCTTCTTGTGCTGGGGACTGCAGAGCTGGACACAGTACTCCAAGTGGAGTCTCACCAGAGCTTAATAGAGAGGCAGAATCACCTCCCTTGACCTACTAGCCACACTTCTTTTGATGCAGCCCAGGATACGGTTGGTTATCTGGGCTGCCCTGGCATATTGCTGGCTTATGTTGAGCTTATCATCATCACTTCCAAGTCTTTCTCCTCAGGGCTGCTCTCAATCTATTCTTTTCCCAACCTGTATTTGTGCCTGGGATTGCCCTGAACCAGGTGGAGGACCTTGCAGTTGACCTTGTTGAAGTTCATGAGTTTGATACGGGCCCACTTCTCAAGTCTGTCAAGGTCCCTCAGGATGGCATCCCTACCCTCCAGGATGTTGACCACACCACACAACTTGGTGTCATCCACAAACCTGCTGAAGCTAGACTCAATCCCAGTGTCCCTGTCACCCACAAACATGTTAAACAGCAGCGGTCCCAGTACCGATCCCTGAGGGATACCACTGGTTACGGGCCTCCACTTGAACATCAAGCCATTGATTGCAGCTCTTTGGTCTCATGCTGCAGCATCATCACTCCCCCCTTTTCTGGGTACGCTGAGCGGGGAGTGGGTGGGGTTGCCCACAAGCTGTGGGTCCTCTGCACCTTTCCCTTGTAACCACCAATCTCCTTTTCTGCCTCTCCGACGCTTCTCAGCCTTTTGACTGTCTCCTGCAGCTCAGCTAGCTTCTGCGGGAGGTGCTCCACCCGGGCAAACTTTTGCGGGCAGTTTTGCCACCCACCCCTGTCCCAGAGGGATGGTCCAGGCACTTCTGGCGGGCTGAGGTCGGCCCTGCAGCCTCTCCCTTCAGCAGCTCCGTCTTGGCGGAGGTGTTGGCCACCTCCGGACTGGACGGGGCAGACCCACCCAGCCAGAGCTGCAGCCTTGGCGTGGTGGCAAGTCCCTGCCATTGTGCCGGTGTCTCCTCGAGCTGGCTCGTGGCCGTTCCCGCCTTTTCCTCAGGGGAACACCCAGGTCCTGGGAGCGGCCAATCTGCCACGGGCCGGGCCCGAGCTGAAGCCACAGATCCCGCCGAGTGGCATGTGTGTGTACCTACATGAATTTATAGGGGCACTGTGTGTAAGGGGGCATCAACAAAACCTGTAACATTTCCTAGAGTTCCGTAGGTGTGAAAGCTTTCCTGCAAACTTCTTCTCGCCTCTTTTAAACAGAAGTACTCAAAATTATAAAGGTTGTGTTGCTCACAACATAGAATCATAGAAGGATAGGGGTTGGAAGGGACCTCTGGAGATCATTGAGTCCAACGCCCCTGCCAAGCAGGACCATAGAATCTAGGGCAGGTTACACAGGAACACATCCAGATGGGTCTTGAAAGTCTCCAGA
>JAVSBS010008572.1:0-58226 GCA_033124195.1 Coracias cyanogaster
GAACTAAACTAGTCTTGAATGTTTGCTTAAAGCAAAATTTTTAAAGAGCAATCAGTCTTTTTTTTTTTGAGGATTTAACTGTAACTTCCCCTTGTTAACTGAGCTGTAAAAAATTGATTTAAAGGTAAGTGGTGTATAAAGAAGTCATTGAAAAATCCAGGTTGTAAAACAATGTTAATCTCAATATTTTTTCTGTGTATTAATCAAGATGAAAGTGTGAATTCTTCAAGCTAACGGCAAATCCGACACTGTGATGAAGAATGTACATAAACATTCTGTAATATTCAGCAGTGCTTGAGCTGCTTTTGGAAAAACTAACTTTTTCACTTCATATTAAGCAGTAAAATTTTCTATAGGCCTCCTTGAGAAGTCATCAACCCTAATCCCAGCCTTTGGCACAGTAAAGCATCTTTGACAGGTTGGCAATAATTCTGATTTGTAGCATACATGTAACAGAAAAAGATTGAAAAGAGAAAGTTACTAGAACCAGCAGAAAATAATGATTTCTTATACAGTTGAGACTCTTCATTTTGCATGCACCTCTATTTTCCTTTTATTTAGGAGCTCAGTGACCAAGGAGGCTCGGACTTTGAAAACACTGAAGTAAGATGGGTCATTACTGTGCCAGCTATTTGGAAACAGCCTGCAAAGCAGTTTATGAGACAAGCTGCCTACAAGGTAAGATTACAGCCTGGACGTACAAATGCCCC
Source organism: Coracias cyanogaster (assembly GCA_033124195.1). NCBI lineage: Eukaryota > Metazoa > Chordata > Aves > Coraciiformes > Coraciidae > Coracias > Coracias cyanogaster. Next base: position 711 of record JAVSBS010008572.1, read on the forward strand.
TTTAAAGCCCTAGTTGATAGGCTAAACAATAAACAATTAGCTCTAGTATAAACTGGATAAAAAAGGTCTGGAAAAGAGTCAGACTAGAAACATTGAAAGAGGAGTTAACTCTGCCAAGCAATAGTTTTAAGTTATATGTATTCACCTCTTAAATGCCTTTTTCTTTCTATTTACTTGTATATAATGATGTCCCTCACCGCAGACTCTAATGTTTTAGTCATCTTGTACATTGTATTTCTGCTGAATTCAGTGCACATGGAACAGATGCAGTTTTGATACCCAAGGGAAAGCTGATTTTAAAATACTGGACACAGTTTTGTTTTGTTATTTTCTTTAGGTCATCACAGACTTTTAAAGTAAAGTAAAAAAAGAATAAGAGGGAAAGCAAAGAGCCTTCTTGGTGGGACTTTTTTTCCAGTTCCCATTTTCCCACAGTAGGAACGAAAGGACTGTGAACCGGATAGACTGGATATAAAATTAAATTCAAATGTTATTTTCACCAGTAAGAGGTTTATCTGCATTTAACTCTTTCCCCCCAGCCCCCACCATGTGCACTTTCCATATGCATGTCCTTTTATTTCCAATTCAGTTTGCGTCTTTAATACGTGAGATGTACACATTCTTCTTTTCATGAAGACTTTAATTTTGTTTGGAGTTTCTTTTTTATTTTATTTTGGGTCAGTGACTTGCATAACCCATTGGCAGCAGCTTTGTGATGCACAGTTTGTAAAATATCTAGTAATTCTTGAGTAATTTGCAGAGTGCTCCTGGGAAGCACCCAGATTTTTCTAACTCTGTTTCTAACTATCTCTAATGTTGAGCAACATTTTTCTTAACAGTCTTTTTTGTGGGATTGCTAATGCTAGTGCCAGAAGCAAAACTCTCTTAAAGTTCTGATGGAAGGACGCGGTTGTAGGTAAATGTGAAACACTAGAGACCCATTCATTCTCTTTGTATATTGTTGTCTGCCTGCTGTCTGTGTGCATGTGTGCTCATGAACTGGGAGCTGTGTAGGGAGCAGGGCAGGGTGAGGTAGATCTCTTGGCATTTCTCATTTGTGGCACAGTGGAATGTTGTTAATTAGTGTCTGTGTCTGTGGTTGTGTCTGTGATTGTGTACTTTTATTGGCAAGCTTGATAAACAGCAAGGACTGAGAAGGCTATTAACTCGGGATGTGTGATCAATTGAAGCAAAATGAGTTTAGGGAAATAATTGATGTTTACTTGACACACGGTTGATTTTTTTTTTTTTTTTTAAGTAATGGGGATGAAGAAAGAAGTGCAGAAAACTGAGAATTCTGCATTGCCATTCACTCTTTCAGATTCCTATTACTGGATCCAACACATTCCTCAAACCACTATGTACAGATGGGTCAGAAGTTGCAGCTCTTGTTGCTAGCTATTGGAACATGCAAGCATCTTGAAAATGAGAGCTTGTAGTGTGAGTGATCGGAGCACTGAATAGAGAGAAGTGTGAAAAGGCAGTGCTAGAAACTTTCTTACTGGAAATGCACTGAAGTTCAACCCTCTAAACTGAGAGTTAACTAGAGAGAAATGTTAATGAGCTGCGGAAATCTGCTTGAGTAATCTCTGGCAAGTGACATATTTCTAAGAGAACAAAAATACTAACGGCGTCAGTCATTGGTTCATGTTGAAAAGCCCAGCTTTTCTGGAGTGGTTAAGTAGTTGTCTAGGCAAAGCTAAATATTGCGTGGAATTAAAAACGTCAAGTAAGAACTGTTGTAAATCTGTTCCTGCACTCAACACCCATCAGCTTTTGCGCGGCCTACAATTTCAGTGCATCTCTGACATCCCCTCAGCTCTGTCTTGCCTTGAACAAAACATTGCTAACCTGAAACTCTTCATCTAAACAAAGGCTCCTACGACTCCCCCTTCCAGCTGCTGTGCTGCTTTCCCATTTGAATGAGTAATCAGGGTGTTCCCTTCGGCTCACAGCTCGTCTTCTCTCTTCCCATTCAGCCTATCAAAATCCATGCTAATTCTGCATGACCGCTCTCCCTGTCTGTACACGCTGCTGAGCTTTCAGCAAAGCTGTCACCGACTTTGCATCTTGGTTACTGCAACATCATTTCCTTGGTTTTGGCAACTGTAATCTGGCCTGTTTTGTATCTCATCGGAATATTGACACTGAAAGGTTTTGTTGCCGTGCATTTGACAGTGAATCAACCCACATTTGACTCCTTCATCCATGTCATCTCAGACATAAGCCACATGTTCTAGACATGAACATCTGTAATGCTAATTCATTTTTGTCCTCTGAAACCCTCCCTAAAACGGTGAGATTTTCATGCCTACAAAAACTTGTGATTAATCTACTGATACGTGAAAACTGCTCCTCATTACTTCTTGTTGCTACTCTGCCTGCCCCATCTGTATTCGTCTATTGTGCTTTTTGTATCTTTAACTCTTGTCATACTTGAGTTGTTACCTCTTTGAAGCAGGTATTTGTTTATTCTCATTTGTCTTGCTCTCTGGGGCCTCCTGAGGGACTAAGTCTGGTAGGCTGTAGAGAGCTGCATGTCTTCACAGCTTCGGTTTACTGAATCAAAATTGCTTTATTCCTGAATAACGGTTTGCAGACATTTCCTCCTGTCCCTTATGTTTAATTCCTATGTGTCCAGAGATAGTTGTAAAGCTGTGTGACACTTAATTGAGGTCTGGTCACACTTGGAGGGCAAAGCATGAGCAGGGGTTATGTCTGTAGAACCCACTTTGGCTTAAGTTTCCTTTCCCAAAGCGTGCCTGCTGGGATTAGTGTAAGTGGCATCTGTGTTCATTACATCCTGAATAATGACTCTAGGATGCATTAGTCTGATTTACCATTGTCCCCACCCATAAAATATAAGGCATCATAAATAGCATTAACTTCTCTTGTTTCTGTGTCCTAGTTCCATTTCAAATTCTTTGCTTTGGTGTAGTTCTGTCAGAAGTGTGGTACTTACCAGTATTAGAAGGAATCCCAGTCTCATGAAGACCTCGTGTTGTGAGTAATAAATTCAAATTGCTGATATATTTTCTTATTCTGGAGACCTTGGCAGTGTAGTCCAGTTGGACAGCATGTGGGAGGACTCCATCCCGCTCACCATGTAAAGATGGCTGAGGTGTGGAGGCAAGCCACTTTCTGCTCATGAGCATGGCCTGGCACTTACAGCCTCATCAGAATGGCCTGTGAACATGGACACAAAACCAGGATCCCATCTCTGCATTGTCTGAGGTCCTGCTGACACAAGAAAATTCAGTGTTTTGTTAATCTTCAATTACCGATAGAAAAAACAAACAGAAGAAGAAACAAAAACCCAAGGGGTGTGTCCACTAATGAAAAGATGAAAGTCTAAAAGTATTTAAGTCCATTTGTGTAGAAACCCATTGAATTTAGGTAGGCCTGAATAGTTCCTTCAGTCTTAGCAGTGCTTGGTTGTCTTAATATATTACTATGAGCAGCACTTTTAATCCCTTAACCAAATGAAATTCAGGCACTGTAGATTGTTTATTAGATGAACACAGGATCCAGTATTCTTGGCAGAGTGTTTCTTTTTGGTGAGGCATTCTTCCAGCTCATCTTTCAGTACACGTTCTTTGGGCACAGTAAGTCCAGAGCAGAATCTGCAGGCTGGAATTCCCTAAAGTTTTAAGAAACAGTTGGGGGTGTGACTAGAACATGTGAATGCAGAAGCTATAAAGTAAGAAGGTAAAACAAGGCATAGCAAATGCAGTCAGGGCAAAGGAAAGAGAAGGATAGTGCATTTTTGTAAGCTTGCCCAAAATATTCTGTAGGCTTACAAACATCAGTCAGCTGCTCTACTTAGAGATATTGAGGGTTCTTCTCTTTTTAATATGAACTGCTGATTTTGTAATGGCGTTCTAGAGCTCTGAATTAGATTTGTCTTTCAATTATAAATAACAAATAAAATGGTAGACTCATATAAATAGAGAGGCAGTCTAGGTCCAGTGAGCCTGGAATTCCAGAGGCTTTCTTTAGCCAGCTTATACTGAATATTTATTAATGTTTTCACATCAGTTTTGTCATGGAATGCACATGACGAGAATTATTTAACACATTCGGTTCCAGGGTTACATGACATTGATCAATAGTAGCTTGCTCTGTAGAAAGCTTTGGAGAAAACTAAACAAATTTGGTGAAAGAGTTACGTGATGGCACATAAAATTTCTTGCTAATGAAAATGCAATGTGAAGTATGCTTGATTTTTAAAAAGACAACTAGCGAGACTTAACCAGATCAGTATCTGTGAAGCTGAGCTACACTTACTCCTTCCTAAGTATTTTCTTTGGTATATAAAACACAATTGAAATTCACTTGTCTAAGCACAGTATAAGAAACTTCTGCTGTAAACTACATAAAAAGACCACGATGCTTAGGCACAGACAGCGCCGGGAAGCTGATGATTTCTTTGAAACAGTGCTTGTTAGTGGAGGCAGACGAGGCAGGAGTGCGTTAATGCATCGAGCATCATTATTCGTAGCTTCTGGGGTTCTCTTGAGTCCATGCTTTCACTTTTATGATATTAAGATCTTTTTAATCCTTATGATTAAAATGTTTATTAAGTGATATGTTAGGGAGGATTCTGCATCTTTTAGCTATGTTTAATTAGGAAAGGATAACTAGTTGAGGAATGAAGATGAGAGAGTAGGAACTCGGCACAGTGGGAAATGTGTACTCATTGATCTCGGTTTTCACATTTTAATTTCCCAGCCATGTTCACATGAAAGCAGAGGCAGCTGATGAAGCCTTCTGCTAGTCCGCTTCTGTACATTTCTGTTTGTCCACTTCTGTGGCACAAGCTGGAGTATCTGGAGGTTTTATTTTTACTCAGCTAAACAGGTAAAATAGTTTGCTTTTGTAGCATTCTAGGTAAGAGCAGGTATATGGTTATGTGCCCATCTTATACAGCTCTGGAACATGTTTCTTGGGTTCTTAGAAGTTGCCTGAAAGGGCATGGGAACCAACAGAAATAGCCAAGAATTAGCATTTTCCTTCTGCCTGGTGGAAAGACTGTGCTGGATAGGGTGTTCCAGCCAAAAGTAGAAAACAACACTCTGAAAGACTTTAAACTACAATCAGGAGGAGTGGGGGGAGTGACAGAAGTCCACAAACAAGTATAAATCAGTGTGGACAAGGTCTAAAACTAGTGAGGACTAAAACTGAGAGGATTGTTTGTAATAAGTTCATAGAAAGAACAACGAGGGAGGATAATAGTTAGGTCTAAAATACATCTTAGATGCCAATATCCAGTTAAAGGCAGAGGAAAGAAATACAAGATGAAAGTGGGACTATAGTGAGAAATATTAAGGCAAAATCAGAAAGGCCAAAGTACTAAATGAGATGCAACAAACAGAAAATAGGAAGCATATCATTTTCTTGGCAAAACTGTTCTCAGTCTCTAATAGAATCAGCCTGAGTCCCAGGGACCTACAACGAGGATGTTTTGAAACAAAGGGAAGGGTGGAGCCTGAGACACTATGAGGAGACATAAATAGGAAGAGAGGCTTTGCTGTTGTGGTAGCTGGTGCATGCCCATGGTACAAAAAGCATTTCTAGAGTAATATAACATGAAAAATTGAAAAGCTTATGAGAATTTAATGGTTTCATTTTTCTAATGCATGCTACTCATAAAACTTGCAACTAATGTTCTCCTGCACCTTGGGGGATATAATGTAATGCAGCAGAAAATTCTTGGTGATGTCACTTGGAGCTAAGCTTTCATTTGCTGCACAAGTGTGGTCTGTGGCAATGGTCACTTAGGAGTGAGCTGCAGTAACATCACCCTGGTGGAAATACAAACTCGATGCCACTGCAGTCCCATTTACCATCAACCTGCCAACAAAGATAACCTCTCCATTAGCACATTACCATTCCGCAATATGTGCGTCATCTTTAGTGTTGCTAACTGGGATTTATTTTTGGTGCCAATACCTGTGAAAATTTTGGAGGAATGAAAGGGCAAGGGCGCAAAAAACCCAATCAGTTTGGAGGTTTGTGTAGCCTGTTCTGTGGAAAGTTTTGGTGATTTCTGAGTTTTGTGTCTGCTAGTTTTGGGGTAGGGTGATGTTCCCTGTCAGAGCTGTCACAGCGCAGTTTTAAATTATACATTTCCTCAGGTTTTTGAACTAAGACCAGTTAAAGGACTTCCTCTAACTGTGAGAGGTTGGCTTAACAGGCAGGAGCCCTTTTTGTCATTGTTTTCTGCAAGAAGCCGCATTTACCTTAACATTTGGCTTAAGATTAAGAGGAAACAGCCTCAAGTTGCACCAGGGGAGGTTTAGCTTGAATACGAGGAAAAATTTCTTCACAGAAATAGTTGTCAAGGCCTGGAACAGGCTGCCCAGCGTAGTGGTGGAGTCCCCATCCCTGGAGGGATTTAAGAGACATGTAGATGTGGTGCTGAGGGACATGGTTTAGTGGTGACCTGGCAGTGCTGGGCTAACGGTTGGACTTGATGATCTTGAAGGTGTCTTCCAACCAGAACAATTCTATGATTATACTAGAAGTATAATGTTAATTCTTGTAATATTTATATAGTGACATCTGTGTTCTTTCAATATTCTGCAGTTCTGCTAGTGTCACATACAGGGATTTGACAATATTTCCAGTTCTCTGTCCATTCATTGCCCCTGCCGCCCAGGGGAACTTCATTGCATCCCAAGTAATACCCCATAGAGCTCAGGAGCCCTTGAGATGATCTATTTCTCTTCCTTCTCTGGCATCCATTATGCATTTTAGGAGTTTCAAAAGTTTGTATTATTTCCTATGTTTATTATATTTTATTGTTTTATAAATTAAAAAAAGGGAAATCATAATACAAAATCCAGAAGATCTGATGAGAGTGGGTTTTGATAATAGAATCAAAGTGTTTACAGTCCCAAAGAATTCCAAGTTCACATTGTAAATACAAGAAGGAATGGATTATGAAAATAATGTATAAAACATAAAGTATAGAAATGCACTGGTAAAGCAATCTTAGCAGGTTAATAGCAGACCCAGGAAAAATAAATTGAGGCAGTCTGACCATGCCTAGCAAAGACGTTTATCTTGGTCAGACAACCTAGCCATCTGTAACAAATCGGTTCATCGATTGGTGACCACACAAACGAAGCAGTTCTGACTGTAGCCAGCGCAGCTCCACAAAAGTCATTATTCGGAGTGTGCTGAAAGGAAAAGTCATACTTCATTACAATTCCAGGTGCCACATTTATCTACTTGCCTTTCAGAATGGGATAATGCCATAGTTTCTAAACAGCCATTAGGAGGGAACAATGTTACAGGCTGGACTTTATTCCTTATCATAGGATTAGCTTTATTGACAGATAAACAGAAATGCAGTATCAAATGGATTCTGGTCCAAACCAGCTTGCCAAGTAGCAGGATCAGGTATCTGTATGATGGATAGCCAGCTTGATCATTCAGTCTGAGCACCCTCCATTCCAACAAACTTCAGCAAGAGGTCCATTGTAACCCTTGCTGTTGAGCTGGGTGCTCAGAAATGGATGCATTTGCTTTAGTGTGATTGTTTCACAAGTTTGGTCTAAGTGACTTGCAACATGTGATGTGGGAAGCTTGTAGCAGAGCTGAAGGCAAAGAGTTGAGCTTCTAGTCCATGTCAGCTGTGTGTATTCTCATGCTTTTAAGCACAAGACCATTTTTTTTCTTTACAACCAAATACAGGAAAATGAATTAATTAGGAATTGAATTTCCCTTTCTGACAAGACACTGGGCTGAGGCAGACTTGTTATTTTGTGCAGTTTGTATTAGTGTTGTAAACTCAACTTGTGCATCCTTGATGCATTAAGCTAATTGCTTTCCCTATGTTAAGTCACTTTAAAGTGACTGATAGCTGATCTTGAAGGCTAACAGACTGCTTAGGACTGCTGTGCTCTTTATATTGTCAGATTTTAAGTGTAGCTTTCAGATAAAAAAAAATGTACTGTGACAAATGTTTCCTTTTGATCCCAAGAAACTTAAATAAAAGTTCTAATTACAAAGATGACTGAGAAACTTCTGAGGCCCAGAATAACTGCAGGCTTGTTGCAGTGAGTCTGGTGCTGCTGTCACACTGTCAGACACGATGGACTCCTCTCAAGGATACAGGCAAGGATTTGACGCTGCATTCACAAAGGCAAGGAATGAGAAAGCGTGATGGTCTTTGGGAGATGTTGCTACCAGAAGTTTTGGTCTTTCTCAGTGTGTAATACCTGCACCTTTTTAGAATCATGGAAGCGTTCATTGGAAGATTTTGTAGGAGATATCTAAGTCTGACCTTCCATTTGAAGCAGGGTTATTGCCAGCACCAGGTCAGCACGGGTTTCGTTTTAAAAACCTCCAAGGACAGAGATGCCTTTCTGGGCAGCTGCTGCAGTGCTGTATTACCTTCTTAGTAAAAAGGGGGGTTTGTATTATCCGATTTGAACTCTACAAGCTGGAATGTGTGGCTGTTGCCTTGTGTTGTATCTGCTGGCAAGACTGAGAAAAGTTGTGTTCTGCTGTCTTTAAGTGCCCTACAGATAGCTGCAGGCAGCTATTAGTTTGCTCCTTGGCTGCCTCTTTACCAGACTAAACAAACCCAGCTCCCTCAGTCCCTCCTTACAGAATGTGCTCTCTAGCAGCCCTCCTTGAACCCTCTCTGCTTTCTCCATGTGTGTCTTGAACTGAGAAGTGCAAAAGTGTTCAGTTGATAACCTTCACGGAGCTCATTCTGTAGCCATTACTCATGGAAATTAGCAGCCATGAATACTTGCTGAAAAGTAACAGGGAAGTAAGTGCTGTAGGAGAGGGCTGTAAATGATTCCAGTGGTTTCTTTGGAATTAACAAAAATAATAATAGTTTACACAATTATTACATATTTTCATCCCAGCTTTTTGAAGTTGATATCCAAGGTTTTTCCACCATAAAACTAAGTCTATTTAAAAATAAAAAGCTCATCTAAACTGCTTGCCCCTTCAACATACATGTTCATGCACAAACTCTTAAATGGAGAGTGATGTTGTTATTAATTGTAATTAATTTATATCTTGTCTGGTGAGGTTCACCAAAGTAGCTATATGGGGGCAAGTGTGAGGTACCTTATTACCACCTCTTCTCATTTCCTGCAGGTTTAGAAGATTTCATCTAAAAACTCCCTTCACAGGAATTCACAGCTTGCAAGTTCTACCTTTGAAGTATGAGCAGCAGTAAGTGAGCCTATGTGAAGGCTGTAGGAAGGCTGTGAATTTTCTGAGTGTTAGTTACTTTGAGCTTCTGGTATGGGCAAGCCCTGGGAATTAAAAAAGCACTGCAAAGCCTACGCTCTGGTATTTTAAAAGCAAGGAAAAATTGTATAAATATATAGTAACGTTATGTGCTTCATCATGGCAGAAGGAAGATACCTGATATCTCAGAGAGGTCTCAAGATAACCCCAAAATCTTAAGACCGATTTTTACCTTGTGATTAATCCTCCTGTCTTTCATATTACTTAATCACGCTAATGCAAAGTGAATTAATGAAAACTATTACAGGGGTCTCTTAACTTCCAATTTCTTGGCCCCTTTCAGCCAATGGATTTTTCTGCTTTTTGTTTCATAATTTATATTTCTCTTGTCTGCAAAATGAAGTTACTACTATTTTACCATAGCCATTTATGCTCTCTGAAGCAGTTTTCTTGCAGAGAGATGAGAATCTTTGTCCTATCACATAACTGTACAGATGAGGAAGCTGGCACTGAAGGAATTCTGCAGCTGTGATCATTATCCACCGTGTTCTTGTTTGTGAAATGCAGGATATCAATGGCACCTGGTCAGAATAGGATGAAGTCGTCTGTGCCACGAAGGTAGTTTTAGCTCAACAGGCAACAAAAGCGTGAAAATGTCTGCATTTATGTGTATCTATTATGTATATGCCTGTATGTGTAGCAAATGTCTAAGAGAAAGGGAAAAGCTCTTGGTTCTGGAAAGCAAAAAGTGTCTCTGTGACATTGTAGATGTCAGATCTTTGCAGGATCAAGTACAAGCCAAACATTGTGTTGACTGGATTTGAGACAAAAGAGACAGACAGATGTTAATTCTCAGTTTTCATCTAGGCTCTTAAATTCTGAGGATGAATTTTTGAAATGAGGGAAGCACTCAGCAGCTCTTTCTCCTGCCTTTGCTGTGGTCCAAGAGGGATCTGGCTGGCTTTGAAAATCCCATTTTGTGGCTGTTGAGCAATTTTAATAATCTGTCTTTAGCTCAGCCCACTTAACTGTTTAAATGGGCTGTCTGGCCTCACTCTTAGTGTTTATTATTGTACTGCAGTACTCTTCATTGCTCCGACGACCAGTTGCAAAGCATCAGCGTGTGCGATGGTGTTGTGATTTTTCAAACATTTGTAATGAAGGCTTCTTAAGCATCAGTGCTGAAGATCTGGCAAACCACATGTGCTGTGCTGTCCATGCAGCTCTGTGATACCTGCTAGCCCCACTGCCAACCCAGCTCCCCCTTATGCGCCTCTTCATGGTAATGTCGAGAGCCTTTTCCCATGTTGCTCATCTTCTTTCCTGGCATGCTCTGCCTCTGTAATTAGATCTCAGTCATTTATTTGTGACATCCCAGTTTGACGCCATGGAACTGGAGAAAGTGCTAGCTAGTGAGAGAGGAGGAGGATTAGAGAAGAGCTCACTTAGCAAGGCACTAAGTGGATGGTGTTATCATGAATCCGTTAACACAATGAACTGATTAGTTTAAACAGTGTACATTTCACAAGACACTTAACTTCCAACTGCTGTTTTGTGTTGCCTTGTTTCTGGCACACAATACTTTCTTCATGAGGGCTGCCCAGTGCTTAACTTGCAATCATGGCTTTCCTATTGTTCCTAATAATAATAAATATCTTGGAAAATAGAAAAATGTTGATATTATTTCACAGCTTCTGTTTCTCTGGCTGAGTGATGTTGTCCTGGTGCCTACAAATGTGGCTTTGGCGGTAAAACAAGTTTAAAAGCTTCTTCCTACCACCCAGAAGAATGGATCATTACACTCATCTGGTCTGCAGCATTGCTTCAAAAGTGATTAAAGTAATGGACTTTGTGGAGGTGGCAACCTGTGACAGCAGAACAGGGCCCCAAGGCTGTGAAGGAGCTGTAATGGAGCTGTCCCTGCACCTTCTGCATGTGCTATACATCACATGCAGAAACTGAAGCTTGCTGTTTGGAGAAGAGTTGCATTTGGCTGGGACACTTAACTGGAATTCTGGGGTTATGGAGTGAATTCCCACCTTATCATGGGTTCCTGTCATAGAATCATGTAGGTTGGAAAAGACGTTTTAAGATCATCCAGTCCCACCATAACCCTACTCTACCAAGCCCACTGCTAGACCATGTCCCTAAGCACCACATCTAGATAGATTTTAAACACATCCAGGGACAGTGATTCAACCACTTCCCTGGGCAGCCTGTTCCAGTGCTTGACAACCCTTTTGGGGAAGAAATTTTTTTAAATATACAACGTAAACCTTCCCTAGTGCAAGCTGAGGCTATTTCCTCTTGTTATTTGTGAGAAGAGACTGACCTCCACCTCGCTATGCTGAGGAGGTTGTAATATTAGTCAAGGCTTTTAGTCTCTGCGCCTTGTTTTTCAACTGTCTAGTGAAGGTGGTTTTTCTCTTGCACATGTTTATCTGTTTCGTCTATTTATGCTACATTTTTGTCTCTGGAAATGTCTTATTAATTGTGAATGCAGTGCTTGTGGCACTGACGCGGTACTGAATTGAGTCTTAGATGACTACAAAATTTACCAAAGCAGTAAATTAGAATTCGTCCAGTCAGACCTCATTCTTAGTTTGTTTCTCTTTCTGGAAGATGGAATTTAACTGCCGTGAAAGTAATATAGTATATTTCTCTATATTTAGTTTAGGAAGTGTTTTCCTTCGGTGGCTTTCAATGCATAAAGGACAAAGGCACTAGTATACCTATTTTACAGTTGGATAATCTGAGCTGGTAAGGGCTACAGGGTCTGCCACTATCATCTCACTGGTCTGTGGTGCAACAGAAAGCAAAACTCACTTCTCCTGAGCATAAGCACAGCTCATCTCCTGAGAAAACACACATTTTAAAATCTTTACGTATATATTGGAATAACTTACTTATGCCGTTTGACCCAGAAAGTGATGTAGCAAATGTTACTAAATGGGTAGAAAATGGGTCTTGATCTTTCTCTAGTTCAGAGAACTGGCCTGAACTACTGCCTGGACCAAAGGGGAGGCAAGGGGTCAGGGTGGCCTCTGTGCTCCTCTTGCAGCAGTGAAAGCCACCACTCTGCAAGTTAGTGTGAGCGTTAGCACTAAAGTAGACCCAGATGCAGTTCTTCTGGCCCTGACTCTAGATTCTAGTGAAATAGGGATCAAGCCCAGACTGCCTGCAGTAATCAGATTAATCCTAAATCTGTGTAGTGCTCACTTGAACCTCCATTATTTCCAATATGTGCTGACTCTTAACTATTTCTCTTTTACTTTTTGGACCGTTTTCAGAGGATGTTTTAAGATTAATATATATTTTTGCCATAAGGAAGTTCCTGGTTTTATAATATTAAGTACCGCTTCAGCTTAAGAGGTTGAGGATTTTCTGCTTATGTTAATGTGACAATGAGGTGTAAGAATCATCTCCATCTAGTCCTATCTAAGTGTGGGGTAAAATGCACTTTGTCCTTCTTTTTTTTTTTTTTTTTTTATGTTTTCATCTCCCCAAGCCCCCATGCTGCAGAACATGCTTAAGGCAGATCATTTTGCTATTGGTCTTCTCAGAGTCTGCCTGCGTGGAGCTGGTTTGGTCCCATGAGCTGCTGCTTTCCTTCCTGGCTTGGTAGGGTAGAACCATCAGTCTGTGGAGCAGCCATGGGGCTGGCCCACAGCTTCAGTGGGGTTTGACAGCCTTGCTGTAGAGTATTCTTCCTCCACACAACCTCAAGGACATGAAAGTCTAATTATTGTATAAGATGCCTCATGTATTCTCTGAAAAAGCAAAAAATGAGATCTCACTCTTGCTTTCAATGGTATGAAAGGGTAGTGGTAAAAAACATGTACCCTCTCAATGATGGTATATTTCCTAATTCGCTATTGCTTCCAAGGTCACCATGGCATCATAAATAAAGCCTGACAGAGCGACAGTGTTCTGCCTGGTTGTGCTATGAAATATAGGAGTACTCCAGCTAAATGCTGACACTTCTAATTATGGGACTTTCAGAGATGGGAGCTCTTCATCTAGGTCTACCTCATGGCTTTCACTGCCTTTTTAAAAGGCTCAAGCTACATAGAATATTCTATTATAATGCTGACCTTAAGGCACGTTACAATATTTTTAAAAAAATAAAATAAATATGCATTGCTTTTTTCATTGTGTGTTGTGGCATGTGAGGCTGGGTTTTAAAAGTAGCATTGTTTAATCTGTAGTACTTATTTTGCATATGGAATGAGTAAGTATCATTTAGTTCTCTGGTAGTGCTCAGACTGCTAGACTGAGCTTTGGTCCAGACCTCGGTATTTGCTAATGATGAATTAGTCAAACACTTGGTGGCTGATGCTGTTCAGGGACTGAAAACGTATTTGTGGTCATCTGGTGACACATTTCTGGCTATAAAAGCAGAGCTAGTGCACCAGGCTGAGAATTCACCTGCATCTAGTTGGTGAAGTTATTTGCGCTCTGGTACACGAGGCTTTGAAGCACTTTGAGGTTTGGTGTCAATGATGCATCTTGGTGAGTGAACAGCAGTGCACTGGCACCAGCTCACAAACCTGTTTTACTGGACTGAGGGAAAATCTGGGAGTTGTCTTCTCAAAGCACAGAATCCTAGTCCTTGGGCATAGGAGTAAAGTGAGTTTGCGCAGTCTTTGAAAATAGTTATTTTCAGAATGTTCTTTGCATCTTCCATGTATGTAAGTGCAGCAATGTCCTGCAAATAAATTAATTTTTAAGAAATTTATGCTGCTCAAAGGATTTTTGTAATTCCATGATGGGTTTTCCATGTTTACTTTTTTGGGAAAACTGCTGTCTGCCTTCAGTATGATCCATGAGTGATGACTGGGTTTATACTGCTAGTGAGCATAACAAGAGAAGGAAAATCTCCTTAGCGGGCTGGAGTCGAGACGCAGCTCTGTTATAAACTCTACTATAAGCTGCCCTAGGCAAAAGCAATGCAGTGCGTCTGTCCTGCTGCCAGAACGATCTGTATAATGTTGAATACCAAAACATTGTTTAGATCTGTCCTGTTCAAGCCTGTTAACTTGTGAACCTCTGTTGTGAGTTGCTGTAGTACTTGTGTAGCCTTGGGTGAGGGTGTGGGCTGAGGCGGATAGAAAGGAACAAATGTAAAATACATCAAACCTCTACAGTTAGCGTTTTTAAAGAATGCATCACCTTTTCTTTGTATTGACCGCCTGCTGTTTTCACTCCTCTTTTGCTGCATGCTCGATATTTTTCTCCATCTATCCCCTTCTCCTTGGCTGTAATGATGGGACAGAACTACTGCCTCCTAAGTCTTCATCTTTCTAGCAACCTCATTGCTCCATTCCTCCCTAGCAGCATGTAGATGTTCATGTTTCTGTCTCATCTCCCCTTCCCCCATTCTCTCTGTCCTGTCTGTAGATATATCTCTACAGTAATGTGCTATCTCTGATGATCTAAGTAGAAATGCTACATACACAAGGTACGAAATAGAGTCAGTATTGATCCATACATATATATGTACATCTGAAAATATATGTATGTTGGATGCCTGGTACCTTTCATTGTACAAGGTTCTTTGTATGGTCTTTTTGTGATGTGAAATAACACATTTTTCATTGTAACTGGCCCTTCAAACTCTGTAAGGAAAGCTTTTTGTCAAAAAACCCCCAACATTTTCTTCATGAAATTCTGTTAGCATCAGCTGTGCTTTGAACTGTTAAAAACGGTAATTTCTGTGGAGTGTTTTCCTCAGGAGATATTTGGAGTATGTTAAAATAATATCTAGAGAGCAGAAGTAGCAAGAATAACATCTGCTGTGCTTGGAGGGTCTGAGAACATGGATCTGAGTCCATCTGCTGCCGGTCATTGCCTTCCTCTCCTGACATGCAGGCTGCAATGTGAAAAGTTCATGGTACAGAGCACTGCTGGAGGAGGGGAGGAAGCAAATATTAATGGTTTATTCTTTTCTTTAAGCAGAACCAGCCTTGGAAATTTGTACCAAAATCCCTCCTAGAATTGCAATTAATACGGTATTTATTCTTTTTTCCCCTTCGAGTCAGGAAGTCCCAGGGCATTCCCTGTGTGTGCAGCTTAGTTCTTTTCACCTCTGCAAATACTTTGATGTAGCCTTTGGATTTTAATATTCTTAGCAACAAACAATTTTTTTCCCTAAAATTCTATTTTCTCTTTTAGTGCATAGGTTAGACACAAGACAAGAATTGCTTTGTCTGTGCTACTAACATACGCCCAGTACATGGAACAGACTGAGCACTCAAGTTTATCCACATTGCTGGATATCAAAAAAACCACTTTCTGCTCAGATTCAGAGCTCTCACAGGACATGCTAATGGATTTATGTGAAAACTGCAGCAGGGTAGTAAGGAGCTATTTGTTCTCCATGCCCTTATTGGATAGGGCAAGAAGTGCTGGCGTTAAAACAGCAGCAAGAAATATTCAGATTAGGCTTTTAGCAAAACTTCCAAAGGCAAAGACAGTAAAGGGCTGAGTTAGTGTGCAGAGACCAGACATTTTTGGAATTCTTTAGCAGAGTAGAGAAATAGCTGTCAGGCACCAAGTATTGATTCATATCTTGAATGTCGCCCTTTCCAATGCAACAAATTAAAGCTTTGTGTGTAGAATTGCTCAACTGGAGACAAGTGATGTTAAAGGGAGCCGGCGTGAAACCAGCCCTGCTTGTGCCTAGTACATCCAGACCAGTTGGAAGAAAGATTGACTTTACACTAAGGCATGATGCAAGAGCTTCATCTTCATCCCCAATACAGCTCCAGAGCCTTGTCTAAGCCTGTGCCTGCCAACATGCTTGCATGCAAGTGGTATGATGGCAGGAGAGTCTGGCTTGGACCTGTGCTTGATTGACAGTCTCTTTATATCTTTTATGGTTACTCTGGCTGCTGTAAATCTGTGGTTTCAACTTTTGAAAGTTTGCTTGCAAACATTCTTTTCAGTATACTATTTTTTCAATATGTGTTGCCACGTAGCTGGCAAGGTTTGATACTCTGTGGTGTTTGCAGAGTTCCACTGCTTTCAATCCTGCTGTTGAGTCCAGTGGATATAACCAAAGCAGAAGGTTTTGCCCAACAGCATGATCTTTAAGGTCCCTTCCAACCCTAAACATTCTATGATTCTATGATAATCCCAGTGAGGTGCACTTTTAAAATAATGAGTGACCATGATGAGTTTAAGCCTTAATTTATCATTTTGGAATTTATTTGTTGCTATTTTGCCTTTTTCGTTATCAGTGATGAGGAAAATGCTTTCTGTAAAAGTCTGTTTTATCCATTAAGATGGAGAGGATAAAATGAATCAGTAAATGCGAAGGACAATTTTATGTCTCCCAGCCTTACCCCAGTACTGCTTTTTGAACAAGCTTCAGGGTTTTTTTGGTTTTTTTTTGTTTTTTTTTTTAACTTAGTTTGTTTTTTAAACTAGCCAGCAGTTCTCAGAGGCCACAGTGTAGCTGCATGGGGAAAGCCAAATTCCAGTCCAGGTTCACAGTCTCTCCATGTGAGTCCACCGTCTTTTGAAGATGCTCTGGAGCCACCATGGTGCATGTGTATGAATTGAAGGTTTGCTGAAAGACTGGCCATGGAAGCAGAGAGATGTCCATACATGTATTTGCCAGCAATTTTTAGTATGCAGGCACTTAACTGAAAAGCAACAGTAGGTAAACCAAAAGTTGGGCAGAGAGAGCTGAAAGATATTGTTATGTCTTTTAACAGAAAATCATATAGCAGAATGAAGTACAGGAGAAAAGAAATAAAACCACAATTTTGTCAACTGCTCCTTGATATTTTTGTCTAAGCCCAGCTCTGAGAGTGATGTGGTTCTATGAGAACTTGTAGCTTCTTGAAAATCTGTGTGTCTGGAGGCTGAAAATCCAGAAAGAAAATAGAAAGAATGGCAAATGTTGATTTGATAACGTGGACTTATTTTTAGGCTTGTTCTCGTTATATTTTTAGGGAATCTGCCCTATTGTATTTTGAGTCCTTGAATATACTGAACATTTTGAAGATGTTATAAAAGCAAATGTGCTTAAAAGCAATGGATTTTGAAATAGAAAATGTTGACTTTAAGTCAGAAGATGCATTACTGGCAAAATGCACCGTGTATTCCTAGTAAGCTACACGGTGTGGGGAGTCCATTTCGGCAAGAGCTGTGTATATCTGGGATGTAGAGAAAAGCATGCTTAAAACATCATTGTGGGGAGGAGAGGCTAGAGGTATTCCTTCATTTCATAAAGGAGGCTGGACTCCCTTAACGGGCAGATTCATGGGTTAATTAGGAGTTCGGGTTTTAGGCCATTCATCAGAGCTTTTAAAATTACTATCTTCCTTTCCCCACCTGTGCGGTACGCAGCTGCTCGGTTAGACACTTAGTGTGGTAAGTGCATGTGGAGTCCCCGTTACAGCCTGTGCTATCCACCGTGGGCAGGACGGTTCCCAGATCAAGACCTTTAGCAGCAGCTCCGTTGAACTCGGAGGGCTGACCTGGCTGAAGTCATGAGCTGGGGAAAGGCTTGTTTGCTCGCTGGAAAGGGTCTGATAGGTCGCGGGATTTCCCACCCCACTTCTCTGATCAATTCTCTCTCGCAGGCAGGAATGGCATCTCCTGAAAATCCCGAGCAGCTGATCATTGCCTTGGAACCTGAAGCTGCCTCTATCTACTGCCGAAAGCTCCGCCTGCACCAGATGATAGACCTGAGTAGTAGGGCTCCCGTCAATGGTTATAGCCCAAGTGACACTATTGGAACTGGATTTACACAGGGTATTTCTTCTATTAACTCACTTCTTTAGATTCTTATGGCTAAGTTTGCTTTGTCCATGAGGGCTGTTTTCGTATCATTTCTCGTTATCTTTGCCCTCCTGAAATGTTTCAGGTTAGCATCAGTTTGCTTTTATAAACTGTTTCGCTGTTTACTGTAACTAGACTAGTTCAGGCATTGATCCAGCAGACATGTTTGAATTTTAGCATGCAGGTAGTAGCTTCAATGCCTTGCCTTTATTGGGATGTTGTGGGTGTCTTTTTAGCATTTTCACAACTGTATTTTTCTGCCTTAATTAAAGTCAATACTTTGTGCTGGATCATTTTTTTAAATTTAATTTGTTGGAAACAATTATCTGTTTGATTAGCCGCATTATTGAAGCAGCATTAAATAACTGGATCTGCACTGAGACATCTGAGGTGTTCCAGAGTTTTTGCAGATGCTTTTTGATGTCATCTTTATGAAATACTATTAGTTACTTTAAACACTCAGGGGAATGCACTATATTGGAATATAACAATTAATTTATCTGCTTGTAGAAGAGCAACTAGCTACAGCACTGCTGATTTATTGACCTGGGATCTGTTGTTAGTATCAGTGTTTGAAGACCAGTTTACAATGAGAGACAGAGTTTGGACCATAGTGTAAATCCTTCATCACCAAAGATTTTTGAGCTTGGTGTCCTACCTGAGGTTGGAAAACAGGAGAGGAAAAAAAAAAAGGAAAACAAAGCAGCAGTAAGATGTGATTGCTGCATAATGCACAAATTTCCCATTGTGTGCGTGGTAACACTTGCACTGATACTGGTGGTAGTGTGCCAATCCATCCTAGAAGGAATTTTTCAGAAGAATTTGTATTTTATTACATTTACTAGGTCAAAACCATACAGGCAAATGGAAGATCAAGCCAGTAGAGCTATTCCTGTACTTACCAGTGGGTATGGCTTTTAGTTAGGCAGAGTCACTACATCATTCTCTCAAATCCATGCCTTTGCTCGCCAGCACTTGTCAGATGGGTTCAGTGTTACGGAAGCCCATGCAGAGCACAGGACACAATCCCTTTACAGGACGTGGTCCCTTCAGGGGCCCCACATCTCCTGTCCCCCCCGTTCATGTCCTGAACCATTCCAGTTCCATGTGATTTTACACGAACTCACTTCCAGGCTACACAGGGATTTGTCTCTGGGAAAATAATAAAAGAGAGGAGTTTCTCTGGTTAAGGTTTTGAAGCTGGGCAGAATCTGGCAGATCATGGATTTGTGCTAACGGGCTTTTTCTTGGGTAGGGGGTACCATTCTCTTTATTGACTTTGTGTGGTAAAAGCTATTGGGGATGAGAAAGGTTTCATGTCAGAATTAATGAAAACAAAGTTTGGAGTGAATTAATTTGGGGATAGAATTAAAATTTCATAAAGGCATGGCAGGGACCCAAGACAAGCTGAGAACAGATTAAGGAGAAAAACCCTTTAAATACAAACAGAGAGAAGCACTGCAAGGACTTTATTATTGCTGTAAAGTCAAAACAAAAATTTTACTGTTTGCAGTAGCCAGGATAACCTTACTGCAGTCGTAGATAAAAACTGGCTCTTGTGTTCACTTTTAGCTCATAGGAGTGAATGAAGGGACTCCCGGTGACTTCAGTGGGTTCTGGGTCAGGCCCTTGCTTGGACCTTCTGCCTGTTCTGTCATTGAACACTTTGTCGTTCAAGCTCTCACTGTGCACTGCTGAGTCAGCGCAGCGAGGCCAATGCGGCTTGTCTGCGTCATGGGGTCTTCACTGGGGGGAATATGGATGCAAGTGGAGCCGCTGGCCTTTTTTTGATGACAGATACTACAGAAACAAGAATCAAAATGCATTTGGTGATTTTCATGTGGCTGTTTTCAGAAAGAATATTTTCATACATGACAGGATGCCTCTCTTCTGTAGCGTTTTGTAGAAGTGCCTTTGAAGCTGAGGGAAGGTTACACAGGGAATGATTTTTTTTGATCATTCAGTTGAAGAGGCTGATTTAGAAGCATAATAGCAAAGGCTCTCACTGCTCTGCTTTCTCTTCACAGACTGTTCTGTGCTTTTTAAGTGTCTAAGTAGCAATTAAGCCCTTTTAACTGACTGTTATAACAGTATTGCTAAATTATGCTTAGTTTTTAATTCGTGTATACTTAAAATGCTGCAAGGGTCAGCCTTGGTGACCACAGTGGCCTGAAGAAGTTATAAATCTGAGAAGCAGTGCTTCGGGCAGCTTGTTTTGAGACAAGCTGATGTCCTGAGTGTCTGGGTAGGCATCTTTGCCTGAGCACCCAAAACCAGCAGTGGCTTTGGGAAAGGTGAAGGTTGTCTCCTGGTCCTGGGTGCAGGTCAGGCTGACAGCGGCTGGGGCTGCTGCCTGGTGATACAGCCTGTCAGGCAGCCCTTTGGAAACCAGAATATACAGAAAAAGAAATCAGACCTGTTTACAGCCTTTTGTTTTGATCCAGTTAGTATCAAGGAAGATCCATGTGGCTGGAAAACATTTTTCCTTCTTTCTAAGAATGATGTTATAATGTTCCCGATTAATGCAATAGTTCTTGTTCATTTGTTTTGTGAAGAAGCGATACGTATAGACCTTCAGACTGCTTGCACTTACTTCCTGCAGCTTACAGTATCAACTTCATGCCTTCTTATACTCAGTCATTTTTTTTCTCTGTCAATGACTAGCTAAGGAACACGTCCGTCGTAATCGACAGAGTCGTACCTTTTTGGTGGAAAATGTCATAGGAGAGATCTGGTCCGAACTGGAGGAAGGTAGTGTCCTTTCTTGAATAAACTTTGCTCTCACTGATTTTACGCTGTGGGTAAACATTGTGTTTCCCCCAAATGTGCTGTTGTTCTCACAGTGATTATAAACAGGAAAAGAAAAAAATGTATGCTCTAGCAAAATATGGTTTATTAAGGAGATGGTATAAAGGAATCTAGGTTTTAACATGTGACCAGAATACTTTCCTCAGAATAGTTCTTGTAAATATGCCATAGCATTAATTTGGTAGCCTACCAGAATGTACACCAGCAGCATGAGCAATTCCACTAATCTGCTTTTCATCTGTGCTAAATCAATAGCTTTTGATGTCTGGATTTCATATTTGTTATCTATCACTGCATTATAATTACTAATAAAGATCAAGTCTTCAGCATAGACATTCATGACTTTCTGTAAGTCATTATCTCTCATGGTGATAGTGCTGTTGAGAAGCTACCATTGCAATGTGCTGTCATTAGCTGATAAAACTAATGTAAATACTGTTTGCCTGTTCCTTTGGTGAACTAGGTGACCGTTACATCGTTGTTGACAGCGGAGGAGGCACAGTGGATATGACTGTCCATCAGATCAGGCTCCCTGAAGGACATCTTAAAGAGTTGTACAAGGCAACAGGTAAAGTCACTTCCACTCCTTGCTTTAGTTAATATTTTGACTTGTCAGTGAAGTATGCCCTTGTTATTCACTACATTTCACTAACAGTTCTTCCTGAAATAGACCAGCATTGAAAATGAGTCTAACCTAGCTGCTGGTCAGCAGACACAGGTAAATCACTTCATGCTTCTGATGCTTTTGGATGGTAAACCTCAAACTGGGAGAGTAAGAAACTACCATTCCCTGTGTTATTCACTCCTATTCTGGCCATGGCCTCCTGCCATGGCTGTGGTCTGACTTCTTCAAGTAGAGTTGTCATATTCCTGTCCTTTGAGAGGTCATCTGTATATTGCTGTTCTGTCCAGATACTTAGAGATGTACTGTGGAGATATGAATAGCTGAGTGTCACACCAAGATCCTTGCAAAGTGACTGTTGGCAGAACAGAAGCTTCCCTGGATTTAAGGGGAATCTTACATATTCCAGTAATTTCACAGGCAACGTAACAAGGAGGGTCTACCATCCCCTGGGAAAAATGCACACTGGTTGGTCCCCAACAAAGATAGAAAGTGCAATTCCTTAAATGGTATTCCTTTCCTGAAATCCAAATCACCTTTGACTTTGTCCTGTTGCTAAGCTATTAAGCACATGACTCAGCCCATTATTTGTTGCTGTGTCACTTTACCAAGTTAATCTTCATCTGTATGGTCCATTACTGAGCTTTCTCAGTCTTGGTGGCTGTAAGACTACCTCAGGTAACAACCTAGTAGGAGTAAATGGGACAGTGTACATCAAGTCTCTCTACGCCTAAATATGAGTCCAGCCCACACCTCCTCATGTGTGGATGAAGAGGAAGTTTCCTTTGCTTCTAATAAAAATGTTTCTGTTTTATGGTACAGTGGTACGGTGACATAGAAGTAAAAGTGAGGCAAAGGTAAGATTATGTTTTGTGTTAGACCAAGTGTTACATTTAGGAAAGACACCTCTGTTCGTAGACCTTCACCCATGACTGTCCTAGTATTGTTGATCTGATCTGATTTTCGTCAACTTGAAATCTAATAAGCACTTCAGAATATTAAATCTATGTTTTGTTTGTAATACAGGTGGGCCATATGGTTCTCTTGGTGTGGACTATGAATTTGAAAAGCTTTTGTGTAAAATATTTGGAGAAGATTTTATTGAGCAATTTAAAATCAAGCGTCCTGCTGCCTGGGTAGATCTGATGATAGCATTTGAGTCCCGCAAACGAGCAGCGGCTCCAGACAGGACCAATCCACTGAACATCACCCTGCCTTTCTCCTTCATTGACTATTACAAGAAGTTTCGAGGTCACAGTGTAGAACATGCCTTGAGGAAAAGCAAGTGAGTAGACAATTGAACACAAATGGATGCAGAATTAACTGTTGGTAGCAATGACAAATAATTAAAATATCCTAATTACATGTAGACTGAAAGATAATAACATAAAAATATAATGTAAGGATGAGAAAATGGGATTGCCTGAAGTGCAGTTTCCAGAGTGAAAAGTTCTGATCGATCTCTTGCAAAAAGCTTTTCTACACAGGACTTGAACTCTTCTGGCAGTGCTTTCTATGGCTTCTGTTAGGCCACCACTGCATCACTTTCCTGAATTTGACCGTGATTTTCAATATCAAGAAGGCACCTTAAATGAGAGGATCGTGGGCTGCTGTAGAAAAAGAAGTCAGGAGAAAGTAGAAGTAGGCATTTTGCATCTTTTTAAATAATATAATGCAAGAGACCTGGGGATTAATGACATAAAAGGGAATGAACAAGAGGGCCTATGAATCTGGGGCAGAATGCTTGGGACCTGAGTGCAGAAGACGTGATATTTGGTACCTGTACCTTGGCTTCTTTCTCCATTTTTTGAGTCCAGTGAATGTTGAATGTAGTATGCAGGGTGAGACTCCTGCATCTCTTCCTAAAGTTACTGCTAAATGTACTTTAAGCCTAAATGGCTTGGAATCCACCTCAGAGCCATTTCCTAAATGAGACTGAGGTTCTCAAATTATTAAAAATTTCTGGAAATTTTCCACATCACAAGACAATATCCTTCTTATTAATAGTCTTGATGGTGAATCTCAGAGGAAATGCTAAATGTTCTCTTCAAGTAAAATGAAATTAATTGGATAACACAATAGATTCATAGAATGTTTTGGGTTGGAAAGACCCTTTGAAGGTCATCTAGTCCAACCTCCCTTCAGTGATCAGGGATAAAAGAGTATAAAGGTGACATAAAATGTGCATGAATAAAAAAGAGATTACTGAGCTATATGGATGTGTATCAGTGGTGGAACAACATAATGCCTGTCTTCATTTAACAAATGTTATGCCTCATTAAAAATGCTCTGCTCCCTTCTGCCTCCTGAGGATTCCCATACTTGCTTGTTTTCCTTGTGTGTTTCCAGTGGCTTTGGGCTGCTGCTGCTGCTATAATCTAAATGTTGCCCTTCTGGGCATGAATCAGTGCTGTTTCAGATGAGCGAGCACTGGATTTTCTGCCAGCTGTTTCAGGAAGCAGCTGAGCATTGGTAATGCTACAGAAGGCAATCAGGCAAAGAAAACAGCAATTAGACAAGCAAAAATAACAATTCTCTCTTGGTTGGTATGGGCCTGGGGTAAGGTGAGGTTCCAAGCAAAATGCATGCAGATTATGTAATCTCATTCCTTTATTTATTTAGTGTGCCTTGTGAGTGCTTGTTGTTTCTTGCAGCTCAGCTATATGTTTTAATGTCCTTTAAAATTGTTCTTTTACAGCGTGGACTTTGTGAAGTGGTCCTCCCAGGGAATGCTGAGGATGAGCCCGGATGCAATGAATGCTCTTTTCAAACCTACAATTGACCAGATAGTTCAGCACCTTAGTATGTATCTGGGTGTAATTCTGTTTTCCAACTGAGTAGAAAATGAGGCTTTGCTACCTCTTTTAAACCAATAACTGGAATTAAAGTCAAACAACTACCCTTGTATGCACCAAATGTAGGCAAAGAATTTAGTTCTGAAACTTGTAGTTCTCTACAAAGTAGTCAGGAAAATAAATTAAAAGTAAGGGACATAACGTTAATGCTACCTATTTCCTATCTAATTCCAGTACTAGAGTGTGATTCAGTCCTGTTACTGCCTAAGCTTCAATTATTTTGTACTTCCAGGGCTGCAAGCATTCAGAAGGCTGAAATGCACTGACTAACCTAGATCCTCCTTTTCTTTTTCCTGTTCCAGGCAACAACTAAATAACGCCAGAGATTTAACTAGTTTCTGATTACTCCTGCTATTAAGACCTCTAGTTTATTTCCCGTCAGTGGAAGGTCACGTTTGTTCCTGACCATTCAGATCACTGACATCTCTAAAACACAGATAATAAATGATGCATCATGGTTAAAGTACTTCCAGACATGGCTTAAGCAACACTGAATTTATTTCTCCAGTAATGGAAAGTGACACAGGCTTATTGGGAAATTTATTATTTAAAATCTTCCTGGTGGAAGATTGGATTTGTATCAAATAGTATGTAATATATGAACTGAGCAAAGTATTGCTGTTCTACATGTTACAAACCACTAATGGAATTGTATTTGGAATGGTTGTTTAGCTTTGCTCATTATATGTGAGGAATTATTAGGTATGTTTCAGAGGTCACAATTTAGTAAGACAGCTAGTACAGAACAGCTTGTGTGCGAGCAGGGAGGGAGAGACTTAGATTACAGTAGTTGTGACAGATAACTCAGTCATGCTCCCTCAGTTGTTTGAGCTAAGGATGAGCCTACAACTCAACTGTACCTCTTGACCATTGGGGATGTGGGCTTAAGCTAGGCAGGTAAAGATGTAAAAATGTGAAGATGTGTTATTTTGCAGATGGTACTTACTGTGTTAAGATGTTTTGGTTAGAAATAATAAGTGAATTTAAAATGAAGTGACTTATCTGGAACACAATAAGGGGTTTGGGAATCAGTTAGGTTTGGGAATGTCTCAGTGGCAGTTGAAATGGGAAGATGATATTTGTTTCCCTACTACCCATAATGTGACTGGCAGGATTTCTTTGCAAGAAATCCATGTCTTCCTGTAATGCTAGAAGCTAAATAAAAATTGCGTTTTAAATGACACTTCAGAAATATTGTATGATTTGAGGTAAGTTTCCATTCTCCGTGAAATAGAGTATAGAAGTGGAACTAGTACATGCTGAGAGGGGCAGCGTGGGCACAGATGTGGCAGTTTCACATCTTGTGCATGTGCAAGGGACATTCAGAGCACTCAGACATTAGGCGTTTCACCTGCATTGCCAGGTCGCAGTGGATTTGTCACCATTGAATGGCCTCTCTTTCTGTTTAGGTGATGTGTTTGATAAGCCAGAAGTGACCAACGTCAAGTTTCTGTTCCTGGTGGGTGGCTTCGCTGAATCCCCCTTACTCCAGCAAGCTGTCCAGAGCGCTTTTGGTTCGAGATGCCGAGTCATCATTCCTCAGGATGTGGGGCTGACTATCCTCAAAGGAGCTGTTCTCTTTGGTTTAGACCCTGCTGTCATCAAAGTGCGGCGTTCACCTCTCACCTACGGTGTGGGTGTGCTCAATCGGTTTGTGGAAGGGAAGCATCCACCAGAGAAGCTTCTAATCAAAGATGGCACACGCTGGTGCACTGATGTCTTTGACAAATTTATCTCAGCCGACCAATCTGTAGCCCTTGGAGAAACTGTGACACGCAGTTACACACCTGCCAAACCTTCTCAGTTAGTAATAGTGATCAATATCTATAGCTCAGAACAAGATAATGTTAGCTTCATCACCGAACCTGGAGTGAAAAAGTGTGGCACCCTTCGCTTGGATCTCACGGGAACTGATGCTTCGGTGCCAAGCCGGCGGGAGATCAAAACGCTTATGCAGTTTGGGGACACTGAAATCAAAGCCATGGCCATCGATGTTGCCACCTCTAAAAGTGTCAAAGTTGGTATTGATTTCTTAAACTACTAAACAGCCCATCTTCCCCACCACAGCCTGTTTGTGAGACTGATCTTCCACTATTCCGTTTTTTGACTTTCATATGTCACATAATCCACTTGAATTTCAGCAGGCTATATGAGAACAGCTAGTAAGGTGGGGTACGTCATGTGTGTGTCCTTTGATGACCAAAGGCTGGATATTGAAAGACCCTTAAAAAGTTTTGGGAGTGAAAGTTCCAGAGGTAGTAAAAGTTCCCAAGTTACTCAAGCATGCTTAAAAGATCTAACTTTAAGTAAATACTGATTATTGATGGGTCCTGAAGATTAGTTAAAAAGATATAAAATCACAATCTCTTTGCCTTGTTCTTCTTCTTCCTCCCAAGAAAAACTCACTAGCTCATGGGGTTGTTGAAAGGGGTGTATCTCTGTGGGGTAGCTGTTTAAACAGCACCATCCTCTGGCAGTGGGAACAAATCAGTAGTCTGTAGTATTCTTTTGATTTTGTCCTGTGCTTTCAAAATTTTAAGTGCTGAAAATCAGTGGCTTAAAGAAATGTGAGCTGAGTTTCTTAAATTCTGAGATCCTACTGAAAATAAAATCCTCAGAAAACCTTAAAATTAGATTCAGGAGATATATATATTAGAAGCCCAATAATAATTGTTGTTCTTTGAAAACAAGGCCTTTGTTGTCAAGGCTCTCAGAACAAGCTGTTGGATTAAATAGCTAGCAATACCCTTGTTATGCTTTGGAAAGTCATTAAGAACAAAGCTATTTTTCCCTTGGGTCTTCGAAACTTATTTTTATTGGTTTCTACCTGAAATCATAGAATCACAGGATAGTTGAGGTTGGAAGGGACATCCATTGACTGTCTGGTCCAATGTCTCAGCTCTAGGCAGTGTCAACTAGAGCAGGATGCTTTGTCCCATTTTTAGTATCTCTAAATATGGAGATTACTGAACTCTGGGCAACCTATTCCAGTATTTTTTAACCCTCACTGCAAAACTTTTTTCTTATGTGTAAAAGGATTTTCTTGAGTTCCAGTTTGTCCCCGTTGCCTGTTGTTCCTTCACCTCTGAGAATTCTGGTCCCATCTTCTTTACTGTCTTCTCTTAGGCATTTGTACACGTTCTTAGCATTCCCTGAGTCTTCTCGAGTCTAAACAGTTTCAGGTCTCTCAGCCTCTCCTCATATGACAGATCCGCCAATCCCTTAACTGTCTTCACATGACCCTTTGCTAGACTCAGTCCAGTATGTCCATGTCTGTCATGTACTAAGAATCACAGAACTGCACCCAGCACTCCAGATGTGGTCTTACCAGGGATGAATAAAAGGGGAATAATCACTTTCCTTGACCCCAAGGTCTTTTTCTGCCAAGCTGCTTCCCAGCCCATTGGCTACAATGGCAGTACCTGTACTGGTGCATGGGGTTGTTCCTCCCCAGGTTCAGGACTTTGCACTTCCCTTTGTTGAACTTGATGAAGTTCCTGTCTGCCCATTTCTCCAGCCTGTCAAGGTCCCTCTGACCCCTCTGGTTTATCAAGCACTTCTCCAAGTGATTATATTTCTTTTGTTTTTAATCCCTGTGTTAAGATTTGGAAGCACAGTTAGATGACGGCTGTCCAGGAAGATGTAAACAACTTAGAGAAAACATTCAGATCAAAAGCACCATGATATATTTTGAGTAGCAAATATTTTAATTCATAACTTGTTTTCCAAATAATAAGTTTCTGGAAATGTTTTCTTAAGCACTTCCACCTGCAACTGGAAGAGCTTTTATTTTGCCAAATGCTACAGGTGGGTAACTTCTAAGACCTGAAATCTGTATCTGCCATGAAACAGCAACTTCAGATTCAAATCCAAATCCCACTCCAAATTGGCCGACTGATGTTAACCTTAGAATCACCCTAAAATGCTGACACTTGCAGAGCATTTATACAGAGCTGCCTGATTACCTGCTGGAATTCATTACATTTTTGAAATGTTAATTGCTAAACTAAACCTTCCTTCGTAATAAGTTGAGCATGGGTTAAATCCATTACTGACACTTGGGAAATGAAAGCTTTACCAATTATTTCACTAATTTACGTTCCAGTCCTGCACTTCAGCTTTCTGTGTTGTGCCTGGAGTTTTACCACAGTAAAGAGCTGCAGAACTACTACATGCTGTTTCATTTTGCCATTGAGTCTTTTATGTCTCCTGCAGAATTCCCTAGTTGAATGTGAAATCTGTTCTGCATTCAGCTTTAAAAACAAACAAAAAAACCAAGAAAAGGACTATGAAGAATGCTAGTCACTGTATCCGGCTGGATACTTTCTATAATTACCAAGTGTGCTTGCTAGCATTCAGTTTCCTGCTGCCTGCTAAATGCTTTAAAAGCTAAATACTGGGATTTTTTTTTGTGTGTTGCTTTCCATGGTTTACAAACAAGAGAAATTTAAGATGAGTTATGAACAATATAATTTTATGTATATACAATATTTAAATATTGTACAGACTCTTTCTTTCTACAGTGCTATTTTCTTGTATAAAAATGCTCTTTGCCTCTGTTGATTTCATTCAGCTGTTAATTTTAAATAACATAGTTTTTCAATCAGCTTCTGTAATTATAGGCTTTTAAAGATGATAAGGTATGAAATGTAAAAGGCTGGTCTTATAATAATAGGAAAGAAATGTTGGTGTGTCAGAGAATACAACTTTCTTCCTGCAACGCAAGTCATACCAGTTGAGCATATTACACAGATGCACTAGTATGTTGCTGGGATTTTCATTTCTTTGTTTCAGACCGTGACCATTCCATCTCAGCAGTTCATCATAATAATGGATGAATCCTCCTGTAAAACCAAGTTAAAATTCAGATTGCACGACTTGGATATACAGCTTCCTCACTAGATTTGGGGTTTTTCTTAAAGATCTTCTCTATTTTAAAAAAACAAAACAAACAAAAAACCCCCAAACAAACACACACAAAACTACCTTCCAAAGCCAGGCAACACTGATTTATTGTAGCTGTAGGTAAGGCCCAGTCTCTGTCTACCACTGCCACCTACCAGAAGACAACTTCTTAAGGAGGAGTGGGGTTCGGTGTTTTGGCATCCTGTGTGAAGCTGAATTGGTCCAATTCTGCACAGTTTTGTTTCCGGTAGCTTTAAGTTAAAACAGAATTAGGTCTTATAAATGGCTGCAATCTTCCCCTCTCCCCGCTGAAGAGGAGGTGAACTGCAAGATCAGGTGCCCCATGATTTCTTTGCTGTTTTCAGCCTGTCTGCAGGGAATGCTGTGGGTGGTTTCTGCAGCTCTTCTGAAGCCTAGTTCCCTGCACAGTAGCGATTCTCTGCCCTTTCTTATTCACCTTTTGTAAGATCCCACCTGGATCCAAGCAGGGTTTGTTGCTGACATTACTCTGCTGTAACTGTAAAGTGTGGCTTGCATATTTTTGCACTTCCTCGTTCAGTCTGATGAGAGCACTGTCAAGCTTGTCTTTGCAGAGCACTGAACTGCTGAACAAACTCCCAGCCGTCCTTGTTGCCCTCTTTAAGAATGGAAAATTAGCTTGTCTAAGGAATTAGAATTGTAGGTAGAGTATTACGCTGTGGTCTGTAGTCTGTAACCCAGTTAAGACTTTGCATTGTAAGTGGCCTGTGGATGCCCACTTTGATAAAGGATGTTAGGCTGTAAAATTAACATGAAATTTGTTAGGACATGAGTAATTTTTTAGAATAGTGGTTCTGATACTTTTGCAGGAGATTTCTCTGCAGAGCATTTTTTTGATAGGGATTTCCAATGACATTGTGCAACTTGAGGTTGAAAAGACAACGCCTGCTATCCACAGGGAAAGCAGAAGCCCTTGGCAGAAGTTCTGCTCTAAGCAGCAACTTGCAAGTTTGGGTCCAAGTGACTTAACTCTAGGCTGAAAGTTAGCAGCTAATTGTGATGGAATGATTAATTGTGCTAGAATATGAATGTGCAGTGATGGTTAGGACAGTTTACATTGGTATGAACATACCAATATTTATATACAGGAGTTTTAATGCATTATTATGAGAAGGCTAATTATATATTGCAGAGATTTAATCGCCAAGGTAAGCTGCATATTTATGATATGAAGTGGCTTAAGCAGATGAATAGTATAAAAGTTGTTGGGCATAACGTCACAGTACTCACCTTCTTGAAATAGTCTTAAACTATATTATAAAACCAACCATTGTGGTCTTGTTCACCTCTGTGCAAGATAAACTCAGATTTCACTGATACTTGGAGCTGTTCACAACGTGTCTGGATTGTATCTTGAGTGTTCTTGTGTCTTCAATCATGTCAAATAAAATACCATAAAACAAATTTTTCTTCTTGGGTGTTGCTATTTTTTATGAAAATGGTTATAAAAAGAAACCTAATTTATTATGAAAGCGAGAAAGGCCAGGTGGTTATATGTGCATTTGGATGCTTCTTCATATGTGCAACTGAGCAGAAGTGAGCAGTGCTTCTGAGATGTCTTCAACCTTTCAGATGTGTGCACACCTCATGTCTTTGCCAAGGGCTTGCAGGCCCCTGTGCAGCACACACAACGCTTCGACAAGAGCTGCATGTTTAGTTCACTTTCTGGGGGGTCTCCGTAGGTGCCTCAGGTAGAATTCCACTGCTGCTGATTACTCAACTTCCACTAAAGTTTGTGGAGCTCTGAGTAGGAGATGTGTTGGAGTAATGACAGAAAGACTGTACAGTACTAAAAGCAGAGAAGGTATTTGCTGTAACGGTGCTCTAAGAAAGCCGGGAAATCAAATATAATAAGTGATAGTTCAGAGGACTGTAGTCTCTTAGGCCTTGTCAAAGGCTGGTTTATTGATAAAATTCTATTATCAGGCCAATATTTGCATAAGACTGTACATCTCTATTTGTGTTAATAGATCTAGGAACGTTTAGTGAGGTCCAGCTGCACTGGAAAAAAATTGTGCAAATCTGTGCAATATTATAGCTTTCTGCCAACCATTGCAGGCCACGCCCCTCTAAAATTTGGCAGTGTTGGCACTAGCTGTGGAGACCATTCAATGGCTTATGTGACCTTAGTTTACAGTGCTGCTTGGACACGGAGATGCAGAGAATGAGCTGAGTTGCGTAGCAGCCACTGCAGCCCAACTTCCACCTATTTGCTGCAATGAAGATGTTTTACAAGTGCTTTATGACTATAATTATAAACACCATCCTAATAGGCTAGGTACTGTATTTAACTTGTAATGAACTTGATTTCAGCTAAACATTCAATTAAAGTTACTAGTACAATGGGAAATATAATTACAGTCTTCAGAGACACATTAAGAACCAAATTTTGCTTTCAGTGTTCTTGTGCATTGCTCTGATTTCCAGGGGAGTTTCATGTATGTGCATTCAGAATCTGGTCCTTCCACTGGACTTTTCTAAATTTAAGACTTAAGTTTTCTCATATCAGAATGTTTATATTTAAAGTTACAGCCCCATCTTGAGAGGAAGGAGTTTATGTCAGTTGTTGGTTCTACCAAGATCACATAAATCCTTTGCATCATCATTTGCAGATGGTGTTTTCATGTTAATAGCCATGGAATAAAACAGCTTATAAGCAGCCGTGATGACAGCGGTGTCCAGCTTCTCCAAAGAGATTTTCTCCTTTCATTAAACACCACCCAGACACCTGTCTTGAGGACAGTGGCTTCAGAGTCCCCTTACTCAGTACAAGAGCTGCCTGATTTTCAAGAGATGGAGCTTGGATAAATTGGTGAGAAGTGCAGATGCTTTGTGTAACTGGGATGCAGGCCTGTTATTTGCCGATCTCATCAGGTACAGATGTTGGAAAACTTGTGCTTAACATTTTTAGTAATAGATTCTCTTTTATTAGTTCTAATTTCATCTCTTGCTGTATTCAAACACAAACATTTTTGTGGTGGGAATGCTGTGGAGTGACAACAAGGTATTGAGGGGGCAGAACTTTGTGCTTTTTTTTCCCTTCAAATCAAAGAACTGAAAGTCCAGATTCAAACAGAGGGAGAAGTTCATACTGCAGCCTGTGCTGTTCCACAGAAGCAAAAATTAGTTTCTTGCAGCAAAAATGGTCTTATGCCATCCTGAAAATGTGTCACAGCATATGTCAGGAGTGGTGAGTAGCCTCTGGGAGGTGAAGATGTTCGTGGTGTGTTTGCGATGTAGGAGGTCATGACAATTCTGGCTTTGTACCTGTGACTTAACTTGTGAGCATGCTCATGGATAAAAAAAAAAGTCTCAGCCTCACTAAGGAGTATATCAAAAGCAGCCGAGCATACACCTCACTGATATAATAGGGACTAAGTGCAGTCTTTTATGTTAACCGCAAATATTTTTCTGCAAACTGAGAAAGTCTGTATCTTCTTTGTTTAACATACAGTTGTGTAGGCACTGGCTTTAATTTTGAAGTATTATCTATTTTCTCATTTTTCAGGGACTGTAATGATAGGGGAAAGTTTACTGGATGCCATATCCCAGGAGCACTGGCTTTGTGTCTAGAGCAGAAGTCATCAAACTAGGACCTAGTGTTTGCTACGAAGTGATGGCAAAAAATTGTTTTAAGAACTTAGTAGATGGCAACTGCTGTGATCCTTCTATCAGTGTCCACAGGTAAGCTTACAGAAACATGGATAAATTAAAAATACAAGCTTACTCTGGGAATATTGTGTGCTGCAGCAGAGCCAATGAGTAAGAGGACAACACTGGATTGAGTGTAAGGAAACCAAGGGAATGGGCTGAAGAGGTGAGTAACGAGGATTTGGATGTGGGAGGACAGAGGCATTGATGTGTTCCAGCAGTAGCTGAAGATCAGGGAAGGTTTCAGAAAGGAGTGGTGAGGCTGACAGCTGCGAATGCTGGAGTTTGTTGAACCATAGTAATCTAAGGAGTTAGCAAGGTGACACTCCCTTTCCTAAGGACAACAAGGAGTATTTCCTTCCCTCTGAGGAATAAGCTCTGCATCTTTAGTAGGAACTTCCGTCTGCCATCAGCTGATAAGAGCAGACACCAGACTAAACATATCCTCTTCCTTTGTAGTACAAAGAGCAGCCTCAGTGCTGCCCTGGTGCCTCCCTGTCACAAGTGCACTGAGCACCGAGCAAGTGCCATCACGGCTATGGCTCACACCTGCCCGGGGTGGTTAAAGCCCTACGGTGTGGTGTATTGCTCACAGAGCTTTTACTTTTCATCTAGTGAGGATCACAACAGATCTATGTTCTCAGCCTGTTCCCCTCCACCCCCCTCACACACTTTATCTAGATGACTATCGACTCCTCAAAATGAGTAGAGTTGAGGGAAGTTAACTGTGAGCAGAGCTCAATCTGGCAGAAAAGATGCAGGCCCCACATGGCTTCTGCAGGGGTTCGTATACCAAAGTGTGTTTTTTCCATGAACAACGTTACAGCATCCTCCTTTAGATAATTTTCTCCCTGTGTTCCTTGTGCGAGCAGAGGTGCTGGATGGCAATAGAATCTGCAGATAACACTCAGCTACTTGCCTGGTCCATGAAAAATTCCTTAGCAAGTAGCACATGGGTAGGCAGGAGAATAGGTATTTTGTCAGCTCAGGGCAACAAGATCAGCATTTGAGTCTCATCATTGTGTAGGGCATTTGAAAACTCAGGTAACACAACTGAGTCACTGAGTTCCAAAACTCTTTTAAATTTATTTTGTGGTTATTTTGTCTGGTCTTAGGTGAGACATGTGAGATTGAAGATCAAATAGTGCCACGCATTTATCAAAGATGCTACAGCACCAAGGGGTTGTTGCCAAAATGCACTGATCACATCCCACAGAAGCGTTTATCATTTCTCTCCTTCAGAGTTGGGTAGTGTATAGTATTAATTGTGGCTTTGGACTTTTCCGCTTTTTTCTTCTGTCTCTGTGCAGACCCATCCAGTAGTTTTGCTGACTGCAATTGCAGCTCTGTCAGAGCATCACAGGAGATGCATAAAGCAGGAAAGAACCTCAGACATCAACTGTATGTCACCTTCCTGCTGCAAACCAGTATTAGTTCTGCCTAAGTTAGCCTCAACTTTTGTTTAACATGATGCTGCAATGATGCTGCCTGGCCAGGCAGTTTATTTCTGAATCACTGTACTCACCTTTCCAAAGTTTTACATAATATTGACTAATTCTATGTCTGTCCTACCCCTAAAGAACACAGGAATGTTTCATCCTGTTCCTGCTCCAACAGCTTTTGACACATCGGAAGACTAGTTTCATGCTTGCCCTGAATCTAGTTTCCTAATTAAACCCCAGCTCTTTCAATCACATTTTATAGACCTGTGATTTTTTTATGGCCCTGTTGACAGCCTTGAGAATGAGACAGTGGATGCTGGTTTCTTGCAGATATACATCTCATTGCTGAAAGGACATCTGGAAACCGATGCTGAAGGTGTCCTATGTGCACACACATGGAGGACTTGTGTTGTGCAGATCCCACTACAAAATAGAAAGCCCCGGCGAAGCATCAGCAGACAATGAAACTTCATGTGAGTAGTTGAGGCACGCAGTGGCTTTGATTTTTTCAAACGCTGTTTAAAGTTCTTCTTTCGTGCAGTCTGACAGGGTCACGTTTAAACCTTAGGAGTTTGTTATGGTAGTATTTGTGATGATGTTGTGTTCCCTCCACCAACCTGACCTGTATTTCCCATAACCCTGCTCAAGTGATAACTACCTGTGGTGGTTGTAATGGATGTACCTGGTGGCAATGGCTGCATCCAGCTCAAAATGGTGGATTTGGGGGAGATATATAACAACACAAGAGCCAAGAGATAATTTGAACAAAGCACCCATGTAACCATAGTGCTGGTCAATGACTGACTCAAGCCAAACCTGGAAGAAACCAACATCTCTAGTCAGTATGTACATATGACTCTGTCAGTTTTCTTACTCCATAAGCAGTGGACAGCCAAGGGCCCGTTGAGCTCTCCTCCATGGCAGCAGGCACGCCAGGATCTCCCCTCAAGTAGGGTCGCCTCTCAAGGTCACTCCTCGAGGCTGAGAGAGTCCTTGCTGCAACAGATTCTCAATAAGTGATTAACAGCAGGTTAAACTTTGAAATCCTAACTGGTGCAAAGGTTTGACTGTGCACATATAATCCTTTAGACATTGACCGAGTCTGGGACTGAATCTGGATCTAGCTGTGCCTAAACTCACCTCTGAGAGGGACTTTAGAATGCAAGGAGGTCCTTTCTGAATCTCATGACTCAATAAGAGGGTCTCCCTGACAGTTTTGCCTGACCCTGTCCTCTATGCAGTAAATAATCAAGTGTACCTTGCCATCAAATCTTTTTTAAACCCCTGTTATATTTATTACCATAATTTGGTAAGTGGCTGGTTTATATCAATAACCATATTGCTACTTCTCTCTTATAAGTGGGGTACGTTACTCCATCTGTGACAATATTATAGTAGCTGGGTGTGTTTTTGATAAAGTGCACTTATGAGGAAACAACAAATCATGGTTATGAAATATCCTGCGAGTTTGCACTCAATTTACTTTTAGTATCTCCCTTGTTAAAGCATTTTCCTTGGACTCTTACACTGTGGAGATTCTGATAAACTACTTGTGCTATACTGACCTAAAGTGGGTTGAGCTTTTCAGCTACGTGAAAAATGCTGCAACAAAAAACTTCAAAGAGGATGAGAAATCTCTAACTTCCTGAATGACTTGCTGAGGAAGCACAGCTGAGCTTTTAACTGTGAATTTAAAATGCAATAAAATACTCCAACTGCAGAAAACAGGGCTCCACTCTGAGGGTAAAAACTAATTTCATCTAGTAGTCAGCCCTACTTTTGACTAGGTGTCAGACCTCTGGTCTTTAAGCCTCCCTTACACACCCCCTGTCAATAAAATGCCCGGCTTTTCTTATGTGGCTGTTACAGGACATACTGTGCTTTGGAAAATGAGGATTTAAATGAAGACTGTTGGAAGATAGTGCTTTAGACTCGGTCACTTACTATTTTACTGAGAATTGATGGGTGTGGAAGAATCGTATTATCTCTTGGTAGATTCCCAATGCTTCATCACCTAAACCTGTATGATGGGTACAATGCCAGCAATGTGTGGAAGGCCTTATGTAGAGCTATTTCCTCTCTGCTGAACTGCTGGAGAAAGAAGAATTGCTGCAAACAATGGAACAGCTCACTGCAACACAAACTCTGTAATACAAGATTTGTTTCATCTGCCCTATTCTACTCCTCAACAGGGGTGAAATGAAGCATTTTTCACATTGTCTCCATACCCAAAAGTCCTCAAATGAACAAAGAAGATTCTGGAGTTGGTAGGAGCATCTTGGTGTGTGAAGAGAACCCCAAAATATCTGCCCTACACATACGCATGGTCTGCAAACGCCGTCCCGGTTGCGAGGAACAGAACAGCTGGACCTGGTTCAGAAACCAAAGCAAAGCAAATACAACTGGTGAAACTCCTTACATTTATTGAGCCCTTCCGGGGACTTTTTGTGTGTTAAGTTATATTCATCCTCCCAGAGTACTATTAGCATATTCAACTACATTTAAATAATTAATTTTCTTGTTATATGCCAACTCTTAATTTTTTGTTCTTTCAAAATTATTGAAATCTGTGACAAGAGGTAGTGATACAAGGAAACGTTTGGTTTCTGGTTTGTTAATCAATTCCATAATATCTCATTCTTCACAATTACTTCATTTAATAGCACCAATTTCTGCTTTCAGGTCTTGACTTCCCTGTTAAGCATTTAAGTTTCAGAATTTTTTTTAATCTTTTAACCTTTATCCCTTTGAATTTTTTTTTTCTCAGCCTATAATTTATTATACAGTCTCCTGTCAGAGGAGGAGGTAGACTAGGTGATTTTTACTGTATTGCAAATTATAATTATTATCGTTATTTGCATTAGTAATGGATTCATTCTTATCACTGAAAACAATTCCATTATCTGATCAGACAGTTATCTTCACACTGTCCGTGATCATATATTTTCATTAGGCACCTCTTTCTTTGTGGGTCAAAAGGAGAATTATTTAATGCAGTCACTTTTCTCTTCATTTGTAACATTTTCCTCGGTTAAAAAGAAGTTTTTAATCCCCTACAAGCATTCTTTGAAACAGAAATATTCCCCTTTCTGCTGCCATGTTGCTGTCCCTTCAGACCCAGCAAGGAATGGCATGTTGCTGCTATGAGTGGCCCCTCAATGTCCTTCCTGTTCCAGCCACCAGGAGGGGGTTCGTAATTCAGGTTCAATGGGAGGAACTGAGAGGCTGATTTTCATGACCCAGTGAAGTATTTTGACTCGTTCTTGAATTAAAGCAAAGGCTTGAGGATCTACAGGCTCTCCTTAAGGAAGTGAAGAAACTTCCTTTCCCAAACCGTCCCTTTTTGCTTTCTGTGGGAGATGTGGGTTTGAAGATGTATGATTGCAGAAGGAGAAAACAGATCCTTCTCTTGGACTCCCTGCTGAATTTATTGTGCCTCTGTGGGGGTATAAAATGATCAGATGGCACTGTTTTCCAAACTGCAAGCAAAGGGGAGATGAGAAAGACTGGAGAGAGATGTGAGGTTAGGCTATAGACCCTCCTGAGGGACGGACAACAGCCTTGGAGAGAGCTGAAGGTGGTGGAGAACTTCTCTTTTGTTGATTTTTATTCCCTCATCAAATAAGAGATGGTTGGTGTTTGAGTAAGGAATTACGGACAGTAAATAAAAGGTTGTCGGTCTAAAACAAGAGTTTGGGTTTATTTTTAAGCAGCTTCTTTGGAAGTGTGTGTAGCCCAACTCAGGCTGGAGTCAGCAAATGGCAATGCTCCATGTCCAGAGCAGGAGGGGATGGCTTCTGCTCTTCCATTGTCTCAGGCAAGACATAGACATGTTCAATGTGTGTTTTGCATCCTAAGCAATTAAGGCAATGACTCTATTTCTCCTCCATGAAGAACCTCTTCTGAGCGAGAAATGGTACTGCTTTCATGGGAGACCTCACTTTCCAAAGAGGATGATCAGCACTCCCAAGGGAATCCAGACTCTGAAACTGCACACCCCAAACCAAGGCACCCAAGTCACACCAGTATTGTTCACTGCTGTTATTTCTAATGAGAGTAAGTGAGACTTATGTTTATCTAAAATGATATGCAAATTTATAATAATGTGAATTATTATGTGAAAGAGTGTATTGCTGTGGAGGTTTAGTTCCCCCTTTTTTCCTCTTCACTTCCCTAATTGGTTTGATGTGAAGCAATTATCCTCTTTATGCAATTAAAGGTAAGATTTTTTCATAGCGTATGTACCGCAACAATAATTACATGGGCTGTAGAACAAAGAGGGACTTGAATGCAACTTTTGTCTTTGGGTCTCACACAACGTAGGTCTTCAATACACTAGCAAGTGTAGTAGCCACGCAATTGTTATTGTGTAACCGCGTACAATATTTAGCGTAATTTAAAGAGTACTTTGCTTCTTGTTTCTGTTTGTATACAGGCACAATTTAGAAGCAAGTGGCACATAGGCCACTATTAGTTTTTTTTTCATTTCAGGCTGTGGAAGCATCACATCGACCTTCTCCTTTCTTCCTCTGCCCCCTACTGAAGCCTTCGGTTCTGACCGATTGAGAATGCTCATACATTTTACCCTTTCATTGTCTTCAAATTCGAGAGGGTTTGCAAGAAGAAAAATGGGTATCTGAACTTATCACATAATTTCTTTGGCAAAATATAGTATTTTCTTCAAGTAAATATTTCTTTTGTCAAAGAAACTCTTTCCAGTTTTTGTAAGTAATAAGGTGTTAACAAGTTCATCCTTGTTTTTTATGGTTAAATACAACCATACAGAGTATATATTTCTGAAGTATGAGGGTGTGGCAAAGTAGCTTGTGGTTTACACTGAAATTAAGAACAAAAGAGCCTTCAGGCATAACAGCATAAAATTCCTATTTGCAACCTCTGAGGACACATCCCAGAACGGTATGGAAATAAATATGTGTACATAACACTGTCAGCTGCAGATAGGTGATGAAAGCTCTGATATGACAAACTAGATTAAAAAAAAACCTCAGGAGGCTCAGGAAGGAGAATTCATCAATGCCAAATTAAGATACACTCAAATATTTCTTGAAAGATAGAACCTCATTATCCTACTGATTTATGGAGCAAAGTAATGACTATAGACAGCATTGTCTAAAGACGACAATGAACAGTGCTATATCTTAGTAATAATTAGAGTCACACAAAATCTTCAATTTATTTTACTGTTCTCAAATGATGTGTAATATAGGAGAGAAATACATTTCAATCTAAAATGTAATGAAAATACATGGCCCTAGTAGCTCCCATATTTAAAATTCTGATTGCAATGCTGCCCACCAACAAAATAATAGTAATTTCTGGCAGGAATTATAAAACCTAAACTACAGCACAAAGCATTGTTCACCAAATTACTCATTCTATATCCACAATTATAGCCCATTTGTTTTCTTACGCTGATAACAAAAGATACGTTTTAAGATCTGCACTGTGCTACTCTTCCTTTAATAAATAAAGTGAGCTTTTCAAAAGCTACAAAATGATGCAGATAAAAATCAAAACATTTCTACATTTGAAGGTTCAATCAAAGACTTGCCATGAATGGTGTGATATTAAAGTTTAAAAAAATAATCAATTTAGTGTGTATTTTTTAACATGATTTGTCACAAATAGCATTCCCAATAGATAAGAATGATTATATGGTAAAGAGCGTAATTTATATATCTCAAGCACTATGCTTTTGTCACCGACATCGTTAAGGAATTTGACACGTTTGCAGGAGAACAATATATGTCAACTGAAATATATACCAATTAGCCATAAATGGGACACTGAAATGAATGATGCATGTGCATGCTATACTTACAAGTAATAACATGTGGTTTAAAGTCGCTTGCGTTTTCAAACAAGAATTCTTTTTATGTTGTCATTTAAAAAATCTAATATTTCAAAAGGTCAGGAATAAATAGCACCATTAGCATTAAAAGCTAGCTAAAGGGAAAGTAATTTGTTGTTCATTTAACATTGCATTTTATGTAATAGCTTTGTAAAGTGTTCGGGGCGGGGGGGGGAGAGATTTTACTCTGTTAAAACAAGATGACGGCAGCTCCAGTTCATTATTAAAAGGAGATTTATTATTATGCTATTGTCAACTTTAACGTCTTGATTCTGTTAGGTGTTTGTTAAAATTACATGGGCTGCTGAAGTGGCTATGGCAGAGGATAATGCAGAGAGTATCATGACTGTCAAAACAATTGTGTAGGCAAGAATCTGCTTATGCTAAGGTAAAGGAACAAAAGACAAAGGAGAAACTCTTCTGCAGTGTTAGGAAGTTAATAACCCTCCTGAGGTTTCCTCAGCAGGAGGTACTGGGATCAGGAAGCCGACCTCTAGAAGAGCCAGATAGTCAAGGCAGAAGGAAGCGGGCGATGTCAAAAGGACGTGGGGTACGTGGAAACCTGACATCAGCTGCCAGCTCCCATGTCTATGGCTGTGTCCTCCAAGTAAACCTATAACTTTTTATCTCCCTGGAGAGGGGATGTGTGTTCCTCCTTGGACTGGATGACATGAATGAAGTGTGAAAGTGTGTAGAGTCCTGCAGCTGGATCTTCTGCCTCCTGCACAGCTGTGGCCGTGCAGCTGCGGAGAGCCAAGGCAGGCTTTGTAGGAGCAACCCAAAATGACTAGCTGCAGCCTGATGCAGGACGAACAATGCACATCCTTGAACTTATTAGGCTTTACTCTCTTACTCTACCTCTATAAGGCTGACCACGGATGGGAAAAAAATGGAGCCAAAACACGTGTTAGCTTATACTGTGAACACTGCAGTATCAGATAACTGTTAATACACAAAGCAAAGTTCACTGTGTGCTTGCTGCACTTGCTGCTGCCGTGGGGAGCTGCACATGAAGGGAATCATGTAATGAGGGAGGACCCAAGCAATATTATCAGGGTGAAAAACATCTGGTTTTACCTCTTGAGATAAATCTGACAAGAAATTGGCTTAGCATTTTAACGCCCCACACATCTATGACTATGACAGCATAGCAGGGAGTGTCCCCTTTGCTAACTCATGTATTTATTCCCTATTATCCCCCCTAGGTCAAGGTTTCAGAGGCTTAAAAAACAGTGATTCTCCAGAACAAAATTTGATTCATGCTGTGCTCCTGGAGCAGCACAATTGAGTAGAGCTTTTTAATCTGGGCAAGAAGCACAAGTGCAATTTAGGAGGTTTTTAGACATGAAAGGAAGCCTGCACATCTCTGACTAAAACCAAAATTGCTGGGGGATACTCACTTCAGTTGGGTTAAACCAAGGAACTGTTTGTTTTTCATGCAAGGAACTTACTCCAGCTCCGAGCATGCCCACAGGTTGCCAATTTTTAGTGCTGATGTCTCTTTTTCTACTCTTTACATCCCTCTCTCCCTCCCATCACTCTGCAAGAGCTGGTAGAATGCACGAATGCATTGAATTAATTTAACTGTTTTTTCTTCTGTATTAGAATAGGAGTGCTCCAACACAGAATAAATTGGTTTCAACCTCCACCCCTGCAAGGGGAATCTGAAGCCTTGCTAGTGGGTTGGTGTCCTTCAGGACAAGACATTCTGGGGAGGAAAGGCCACACAGAGAGGTAGAGGTAGAAAGAGCAGCATGCCCCTGTTTGTGGGGAACCTCAAGAGAAACTGCTGAACACAGAAGGTTGCAAGGAGCAGTAGATTTCCAGGTCCTAGCAGTTCTGTGGGCTTTTTCAGTGAGGATGGGGTTCCACTTCTCCAGCAGCAGGCTGAGGGAGCCAAGACACGATTACACAGGGACAGAAATGAATTTGTGAACTATCCACACTTCAGCTGAAGGTCTTTATCAAAACGCAGGGAAAGAAGCGACTCTCTCATTGTGTTACTGTTTTTGAGCACATCACCTGGCAGTTTTGTTCGAGGCTGAAGGGCCAGCATATGGGATTTCAGCACACTTTGGTGATTGTTCCCATTATAAGCATTTTAGTGAAACTTCACTAACATTTGAAATTTGCTATGAAGCTTTCTCAAATTAATGCTGTCCAGATCATATGGTACAAGCTTAGTTCAGCATTAACACACAAAAACACATTGCCAGTTTACCATCACGTTCACTGTTCCATCTCTCACAGGTAATTAGAATTAAACTTCTGTCCTCATTTTCCAGCTACTCACCATCCTATCTCTGTTTCATCTTTACCTCATGCTAATTCTGGGCTTAGCCTTCTGTTTGATTAGAACATCAGCTTTCTTAATGCTCCCCTCCCACTCACAAGCGGTCTGCTTTCTCTTGGTGCTGCCCAGGAGCCACTGTCCATATTCTGTTACCTGCCCCCTTTTCTCTTCTTGTCTGAAATGATTTTGATATAGGCTGAAATCAGGGGAATTTTTCAACAGGCTTTGGCTCATTCACTCCCAAAGCTGCTCTCAAAATTCCGTCTGTAGAGAGGTATCCTCAGACTTAACCCGCACCTCCCAAACCAGCCAAAAAACCCCAACACACATCACCAGTGTTATAACTGCAGTGACTGCAGACTCCAGTGTTTTATGCATGACTAGCTTTTATTGGCAGCAAGGTTTTGGTCATCCATAACGCTGTTAGCAGGGAGTAAGAGTCTGCAGAACATCCTCCCTCACTGTCTCAGAACCACAGAAACGGAATCTGAAGAAAAAACCATACAAGCACCTTGAGTTATCAACCTTTTTTGAGATTATACAAGTGGATTTGTTCTATTTGTATTGTAAATCGACCTGATTTGTCATTTGACACAGCCAAACACAACACTGAGCTCTTAAGCTTGAAATATTACTGCTGGGGAAAGCACTGTCAGACTGTGTCCGTTCTGGTTTACTGCTTGCCTTCCTTTAGTTTTACAGTTTCTTTTTCTTTTTTTTTTCTCTTTTTTTTTTCAGATTTTTTGCTACCATCACTGTGTAGATGGCCACAAGTACCTGTGCAAAGGGTAGAAGAGTGCCTGCCTACAGGAACGTGCTTCATCAGCAGTGTGCTTTGGTGAAGAGGAGCCACAGCTGGACTTAGGACCTCTGCTGAAAGGTAATGCTGCTGGGCTGTAATCATTTTACTTTGCTTGAAACTGTTTCCATCTCCTGTGTTGTCTTTTAAGTGATGGTATTTTAACTATGAATTTGTATATGGGTCTAAAACATATACTGTACCTCCTCTTCTAGATACTAAATCGTGGGGAGGATAAAATAAAATAAAATAAAATAAAATAAAATAAAATAAAATAAATCTTCAAGTAGATGAGGGATTTTGTTTTGAAAAGTCCAGGAAAATGAGGAAAACTGGATCAGTAAATCATACTTCTCTAATCTGAACATCTAAGCCATATTCCACAAAGTCTAGAGAAATGAGTTTTAGCCTCTTTCTCTCAACTTTATATGTAGCTTTTAAAGCACAGCTTCCAGGTATTAGTCCTGCTCATTAGAAGGGTACACTTACTATCACTGTCCTCTTTTGTCATTCATGATCTCAGGCACGATCAATATCAATTGAAAACTTCTGCTGGTTCTACTGAAGCAAATCAGACATCCTAACGCAAGCTCAGACACAGATAACCAGTGCTTGTGGACAGCAGGAGCTTGGCAAGAATGATGCTGATCATCCGAGCCTGCGCTAATTTTTTTCACCCAAAGGGTTATACAGGAAGTTTGCTCTTCTGAAGCCTGGAAATACTTCAATTTTTTCTTTGAAGTTATTTAAGGCTAAAGGTTGAAGTAGTGGTGAATTGAACTGTGGATTCATAGTGTCTTGAAAGGAAGGAAAGAAAAGGTTTTCTTGAAAGTCTTTTTTAACGTTTTAAATAGCATTTTTCTTGTGAAAATGCTTTCACCCCACATGTAATTCTGTCATGTATCTTCCAAAGTAACTTTCAAGATTTTCACAATGGATATACTTACTG
This sequence comes from Coracias cyanogaster, assembly GCA_033124195.1. Lineage (NCBI taxonomy): Eukaryota > Metazoa > Chordata > Aves > Coraciiformes > Coraciidae > Coracias > Coracias cyanogaster. Next base: position 44,961 of record JAVSBS010008572.1, read on the forward strand.
TGTTCCATTTACCCCAGATTGTACTGTGATAGTTGCAGCTCCTATTTTAGGAAAAGTTGGATTTATCCGGTTGTTGTTCCAAAGAAATTTAACCTTTGTAACTGTTCCAATGTTAGCTTCTACATCAATGAATCTTGTGTAAGTGTTGTCTGGTTTGAGCGTTCCCCTGTGAAAAATAACATTTTATGGATGTGAGGCATACTGGCATTTATTATTAACTACCAGTCCTGTCAATTCATTGGCCGCGGTAGCAAGTGAGTAGAAAGTTAGCAGAGAGACAATGTTTAGCTTATAATATGGTAACAAGATTATTGCCAATTTTCCAATGTAATTCATCCCAAATCGTGTTTGTCAGAAGCACCAAAGGCAAGTAAGCCTGGTGTGCTGCGGTCACACCTCATAATGAAGACCCAGTCATAGGACAGGCTCTCTGGAGAAGGTAGAGCTTGCTCCCTTCTGCTTATGTGGGGAGGGTTTTTTGCAGATAAATGCAATTTTCATTTAATGTTAATTAATATATATAATGCAGATGTTGGATTTGATGGTCAAAAGGATTACCCACCAGCTGCTCAGCCTGGCTCTCTACCAGAGGTTTCCACACTTGCAGCACCATAGCCGAGTCATCTGCTCTTGGGTAACTGTAGTTTATAATCTGGCTACTTATTTCATGTCTTATCAATACAGCAATCTCTAAATGGTAGAATTTTGAGACTGGCAATGGCTTCAGCTGCTGCATCTCACTGAGTATGAGCCAATGCTTCTCTGGTCCTCCCCTTTGCCCACTCTCACATCCATGCTCTGAATGTGAAGGTCTATTTTCTTAAATTTACCACTGCTGTATGAAGTCCAGAGACATTTGAATGTGTGATGGCTTTATTACTGCAGAACTGTTATTGTAGGCATGACCTGAGAGATACAGGAAGGGGGGAAAAAGCAGAGGATTCAGTAGAACCACCCAGAGGAATCCTCTACAGTTATTACAGGCTTCATGAGAAAGGCAGGATTTTTATTCCCTCCCCTAGCTTTGCACTTTCTCATTCATCTGCCTTCAGTGGACAATGTTTACTCTCCTCCATATTAAAAGGCTTATGGTAGTGGAAGTAGTGACAGACAGGATAAAATCCCTTTGCCTTTTTGTTTCTTTGCTGCATCCACAGTGGTGCCTGGTTGGTTAGAGCAAGATTTTCTGGGGGAAAAAAGTTCACTTCCAGCAATTGAATTGACACAGGCCCTGTAAATGGCAGCTGGAGAGTTGTGGAGTGCACTCAGTCATCTCAGGTGAGTGCATGCATGCCTGAAAACTGGGATCATCTCATCGCAAACACTTGCTGCCAAGTGTGAAGATGTGAAGTCCTTTCTGGAAAAGTGGAAGTGACAGAGTTGTCAAGAAACAAAAAACAAACAAACAAAAAAAAACCCTGCAAAGTGACATCAAAATGTCTTCTCCCTATTTTTCATCATTTCAGATATTTTAGCTGACACAAACAATAAAGATGTAAATAAACAAAAGCACATGAGGCAAGCAAGGAGTTTCAGTGTGAGCAGGCAAAGTTTTGAGCAACCAAAAGTAGATTTTTATGTCCTGAGGTAACTGTAGCTGCAAGCAGCTGTAGCAGCAACATTTTACAAGCTGGTGAAAGATAAAAAGATCAGACCTCTACTAGTGTAGTTCCAGCAAGACCTTAGTGGGACAGCAAACAACTGACACCAAATTCTAACATTTTAAAATCCTGCATTCTAACCTTTTCCTTTTGAATATAAACCCAGAGTGAGTGAACTGTTTCTGTATTTACATGGGGAGTAGAATTTGATCTCTAAAATAAGATCAATTTACACAGAAATATTAGTAAAAATATGAATTAAATGTTCTAGGAGATAACTTTGTTTTCTGTTGAATTTTTAACTTACTCAGTGATCTGATGCTGCCTTGTGTTCCCACCACTTCCATACAGGGCAACATTCACGTATCCTTTTACTTTACTCTTTCCAGAGAGGGTCACGGTTACTTTGTACCTCCAAACTACACAGAATAAATAGAGTAAGTTAGATCGTATTGAAGGGGAAACAGCTTACAAAATATCACATTTGTGTTTGTTTGGTCTGTACACTGTAGTCAAAAGCAAAAGAAAATTATCACCGCCCTTCTCTTTCAGCTCAAGGCTACTCCACTGGCTGTTGGACTGAAAGGGGTTAACACAATGCTCTCGCACTTGAATCTTGGTGCTTGTTGTTCTTCCTTGGGTTATAACCATGCAAAACAAATACAAACCACTGATGGGGCAGATCTGTCTTTATGTCCTAATGAGAAATGGGTAGACGTTTGTGTTACTTTTGGGGAGAAGAAAAAAAAAAAAAGTGGTTCATAACATGGTAAGCACGATATAGACCTCAGCATTTTGACAGTGAAGTTGGAAAGAAGGTAGTGTTAGGAATAAATACTGACACATACCAGAATATAGGCAGTGTAGAAGGAGCATTAAAAATTCTGAAGCTCTAGGAAAATAGTTTTTGTGGGTAAGAACTTTCTTTTAGCATGCAATTAGCAAAAGCAGCTCTTCTCCCTCTTATTCCTGTTTAAAAAGGTGAAGAAAGAACTGTCTTGTGAGAGCTGACATTAAGGGAATTTAGGCTGTAACGGAGGTCATCTGATCCAACCACTTCTCAAAGCAAGGCCAGCTGTGATTGGCTTGGTCTTGGCCTTTGCCAAATAGAGTTTTAAATATCACAAAGATGGAGATATCCTAGCTTCTCTGGGCCCCTTTTCCTGCATTTAACCATTGTCAGTGTGACTAATTTCCACACTTGTTAATAACAAATTCCCTTGCTGAAAGTTCTGTGCAGTACCTACCCTCCTTTCTCCTTGCACCTTGTAGTGCAGTCCACTAAACATCTCAGTGGCCTCCACTAGACTCTATAGTTTGTCAACATCTTTCCTTGTACTGGAGTACCCAAAACTGAGCACTAGTGTTGGAGCAGAAGATGAACAGGCATAGAATCATAGAATCATTTTGGTTGGAAGAGACCTTCAAGATCATCAAGTCCAACCACTAACCCAGCACTGCCAAGACCACCACTAAACCATGTCCCCCAGCACCACATCTACACATCTTTTAAATACTTCCAGGGATGGTTGACTCCACCACTTCCTTGGGCAGCCTGTTCCAGGGCTTGACAACCCTTTTGTTTAAGGAATTTTTCCTAATATCCAACCTAAACCTTCCCTGCCACAACTCAAGGCCATTTCCTCTTGTCTTATCTCTTGTTATTTAGGAGAAGAGACTGACCCCCACCTTGCTACAACCTCCTCTCAGGGAGCTACAGAGAGTGCTGAAGTCTTCCGTCAGCCTCATTTTCTGCAGGCTAAACAACCCCAGTTCCCAGGACTTGTTCTCTGGACCATTCACCAGGGAAGACTGAAGAGCCATTGCACTCCTACGAGGTCTGTTCATTTGTTATAATTAATTATAAAACAGGAAAATAAAAAGGTCTGTTTACAAGGAGTAGATAGCAATGGAAGCAATAGAAACTCACGAGCGAAATCCTTGGCCTCTGCAGTATTCAGGTAAAGTTTCAGGAATTGATTTTTAAATTTCCCTTTGAATTTATCTGCAAAGTGACCCATATTTGGGCATCCCTCTTTTGGGCATGGGAAACAGCTATCCTAGCGAAAACAAATACATATATTAATTAAATCATCCAGCCAGCCAAGAAAAAAAAATAAAATTAGGACTTATTTTTAACATACCTGCCTAACTGCCCTGTATCACAGCAACAGCAAATTTCAAGTAACTCTTTCTGTGACTTGAGAAAGATCATATAAGCTAGCCAAATTTCTCAGAGGCTGATTTTTCAGGGATCTATGTTTTTTCCTGTGCCATTTAGCTCAAACTGGCTACATCAGTGACATCCTTGAGTAGTCTTGAATAGGAGCAGGGAGGAGAAGGTGTCCTTCCCAGCAACTGAGAGAAAGAATGATGTATCCTTATACCTTCAGGTTGGGTCAAGAAAGACTTTTTCTTGAAAATAAGACTCATTTTTGTTGTGAAAGCAGCTTTTTAGTGACAGAAACAAGTAGTAATCTTCTCCCAAAGTGATCTGAGAAGTCTGATCTCTATCACTGGCTCAGAACATGTAAAGGTCAATCCAATCACTGTCTAAGTTCATACCTCTGTCTGTAGGATATGATGAGCCTACCACCACCCCGCTACTCTTAGGCTGTCATTCCTTGTCTCGCAGTCTGGGACCAGGAAGGGCTTCCTGACCTCAGTCTATACACCATTGTGCTTTATCGCTGAGGCCATCATAAGTCACCAAAGGACTGGATTGATCCACAGATTGATCCCAGCAGGTCATAACATCTTATTTTACTTGTTCTTTTGAAAAGAAGACATTTAATTTGTGTTTGAAAGACCACCTGCTACAGTATGGGATTCCAGCCATTGCTGATTGATAAATCAGTTTGATGTTTAAGGGACAGAGTCTCCTCCTTACCTCTTCCCCAGTTTAATGCAGCAGAGAAGGCCTAGGGAAGCCACACTAGCCCCAGTAGTGCCTCAGGGCTGTCACATCAGCACAGAGCCAGAGATGACCCTGTTTTGTTGTTGCCTTCTCCTACTTTGATCCATGTCAGGTGCATGAGCTGTAATACTACAGGATGTCTGACACTTACTTCTCTTATGAATACTCTGGTTGAGTGAAAGCTAAAATAACTAAATTCAATTTCAAATGTGCATAAAAGAGCCACTGGTTTTGGTATGGTCCATCCTGCAGCTCTGAGAAATACTTACTGTTCCGAAAACTTCGTATGAAGCACAAGGATAGCCTAGAAATCCATCAGGGTGGATAATACTGTCAGAGTAATACTTGTAACTCCGCAAGTGATTGCAAGCCACGAAGTCCCGAGTTCCTGTGGAAAGATGCTCCCAGGTTAGTTCTTCTTTTCCATTACCATTTGAAGAATGACTCTGGCACATCCCTTGCCATGTCATTGGGATGCACCATTCCCTGTCAAAAGGCTTGTCACAGTTCTTGGAGCATTGAACATAAGATTTGAAGCTTGTTTTTGGAATGAATTGGTGCTCTAAGGAATGTCACTGACTCAACAGGTATAAAAGGTGAACTTGAAACGCTTTGTGGAGACTGACTGTGCAGCTCAGCCCAGCCCCTGCCCTCCCCTCCCCAACACTTATTCAAGCAATCTGCCTGAGTTTCACAATAGAAGTGAGAACTGCATGAAGCAGTTCTTTTGTAGGCAACAGTTGCATTACCATAACAAAAGAAAACCAAATGAAAAGTATTTAAGAGTGAACTTCCTAGGGCAATGCTGATTTGCTCCAGCTGAGGACTTCAAAACAAAATCATTATTTTTTGGGGGGTGCTTTAAGGAAGAGAGACTCTTAAAATTAAAATAATGAATAGATTATTTTGCTTTGTGTTGCCTTAATTTTCCTGACTTTAGGTTAAAAAGAAGATCATATACAACACATTTGTTTCTTTGTGCTTTAATTCCCCATTATTGATAACAAGTTTACTCCATTTAAAAAAAGGGGAGGGGGGGGCAGAAAAAATAAGTTCATGGATTCCAAGAGTTTAAGGTGTTTGCAGTAATGTAAGAAAGAGCTTGGATAACATACTGAAAAATATTTACAGCAAAAATCTTGGTTTGGTTGGGGTTTTTTTTAATGTTATGTGTGATTTAATTTCATAAGGACACAGAAATTTTCTAATGCTTAGAGCTTTTATTAGAACCACGTAAACAACAAAGAACAGTGTGTTTGAGCAGCTACGTGCCAATCTTTTTTTAGCTGACTAAAAATAGATACAATAACATTGCTTTAATGCAATCCAGACTGTAATAGGTAAAATAATAAAAAAAAAATTAATTGCTCTCTCTCAGAAGAATTGCAGCTGAGGATGCCCTAACAGAGGTAGCTGTGAGCATCGCTGCCCTGCTCCACCCAGTACTGCTGCTGGGCAACTAAATAGAAACAAAATGAAATGTGTTGTTACAGCCCCTTCAAAACTTTTGGCATGGTTTCAGTAACTTTTGGTTCTGCTATTAGAGGCTTTAGAGGAGGCATATTTTCCAGAGGCAAACTCGTTGTTGTGTTTATTTTCGACTAAGCTCTGGAAAACGGTGTGTTTTGAGCATATTAATAGTTTCACTGCATTCTGCAGCTGCCATTGCTGGTGGATGCATCTAAAGCTAATGCAAAACACCTGAATGAAGAGAAGTTAAGTCGTTACATTGTGAGGGGTGACCCTCCCCTGAATTACTAATCTAATCAACACACTTACCTTCCCAGATGCCATCGAGATCAACAATCTGTGAAATAGGGTTCTTCCCACACCCTGGCATTTGCTTTCCTCCATTTGGATAGAAGTCAAGATGTCCAATAGCTGGGCTTATGCCAAAACCTGAAGCATTTAAACCAGGGGTAAGCATGTTTTAAATTAATATTGTCTCATACCTATAGCTGTTGGCTTGAAGTTTGTCTGTGCTTGGTATTTTAGGATATGAGCTGTTAGTGATCAGTGTGGTGTGTTTGTTCTCTATGTGCCACACAGCACAACTGAGTCTTGAGGAATGATTAGGATACTTAAGTGCTACAGGACATAAATAATTTGGTATTAATACACAGAGCCGAATACTCACCTAAATAGGGGATTGTGGGAGCTGAATCTGTGTGGATAACATCAACAAACTCTGCATCAGTTTTATCCAGTCTGACTTCAATGGAAGTGCCTTGAAAATAAGGTTGAGCAGGGTCCAGTCCTGAAAGAAAGAGATTGCTGCTATGTATAGATGAAGAGATACAGATGTATCATTTTACATAATGCTAGTATTGTATATAGTGAATATCACATATAGAGTTGCCTACAGTTCCTTACACCTAAGTGGTATAGGCATTAATAAAATGATATGTGCTCTGTCTTACCAAGTGGCTTTTACCCCAGGAAGGATAAAAGGTTACCTGTGTAAAGCTTGTTAAACATTACTGATTTACATCAATGCTGAATCCCAACACTTTAATATTTTATTTTTTTTTAAATTGAACTTCCCTTTAATAATGTTGCTCAAATTGGGCTTCCATGTAGATGGTCTATCTTCATGGTTTCTAGAGAACTTGTTTGAGAGTACTCAATTGATGCTGCTAGCACCCCATGTGCTTGAAGGTGTTGAAACCAGCGTGCCTGCTTCTGGCTCCAGCCAGATTTTGGATAAATATCCAGTTTTGAAGTGATGATCTTTGATTTTGATCCTAGCAAAAAACACAATTCATTTGCTTCCCAAATTGCCACAGAAACTTCAGAAGCTTCTAAAGTCCTGTAAACTGCAGAATTTTTACTACCTTACACTTGCATCTCTTTAGTCCCTGGGCAGCAGATTTAGTTTTACTTTTAAACTGAATTTTGCAGACTATTAGTCCAAGGTTCACTAAGCCTGAAATCCCTGAGGAAAAGTAACAATTGAAAGGGTTGCTTTAATAATATCCCAAATTTTCTTTTGTGTATGAAAGGTCAGTCTGCTTAACGCATGCTGCCCTTGGCACTGCCTGTGTGATGAATACAGATCAAGCCCATAGCTTTAAACTCTGGAAGTGCTGCATACACTAAAAAATTGCTAAAGAATACAGACTGTAAGGTGAGTTATCCTGCTTTGATCACAAGTTTAGCTGATAATACCTCTTTTCAGTTTTCTTCTCTGGGAAGAGTATTGGAGGTTTAAAAATACTTGAGATGGTATCTCTGCCTGGTGAGGTCCCTGAAACCTCTTCTGTTTAGAAATTAATTAATATTGCAATAAATATTCCTATTTGGTTGCCATTTGCTTTTTTAAAGAGTCAGTTTAAGAAAGATGAAGGCCTTAGGATCAAGGGATCTCGAGGGGATGCAGGGAATGGTTGTGCGGTGGCTGTGCTGCACTGATGCTCCTGCTGTGGGCAGAGGGCTGGGGCAGCCCATACTTCCCTGAAGTTTTGCTTTGCTTCTTGGCCATATGCGTTTTAATCATTTAAGTCTTGCAAACTGGTTTCTTCAAGAGTCATTTGCTCTCAGCTAGTGTGGGTAGAGAGCAGAACACAAGACAAAGGATACTGAAAAATGAAAACTTGCTGTTGGATCAAAGGGAAGATTCAAATGCTTGGTCTGTTATATCGTGCAAAACACAGACACTATTTATGGGACCAGTGGAGGATGTCCTGAGTCTGCATATTCAGAGCAACGTGTGGATAGCTATAAAACAAACCAGAGGCAAAAATGCCTTTTCTGAAACAATAGAACAGGAAAACCTGGTTCAGCAGTAGCAAGGGGCTTTCTTACTTTCTCAGACCACAGAGTGTGTAACTCGCAACAGGGAAAGAAAACAGAGCAATTCAGTGCTGGGGAGGCGAAAACTGAATTAGTAGAACTGACCAAAAATTAAGAGAACAGTATCATATTTCTTAAAAATGCCTAAACTCAGAAATGCAGGAGCACTTCAAAGGAACAGGCTGTTACCTAGGAATATAGTAAAAACAGGGGGGTGCTTTCTGATCAGTCCACACTGATATTTTCTAGACAGTAAGAGTGAGCTCATGCAGCTCAAAATAATTCAGGTTGTGTAAACGTGATGCCCGTGATTTCCCTCATAAAAAAAAAAAAGGGGGGGGAGGTGGAGGGAAGATTCAGTTGAAATCAGGCTGTTTTATTAAGCCTGAGTGCAGTTTCTTAGTAAGTCTATTTGAATCTGGATAGATGACATAAACCTATGTGACTCAATTTTTACTGGCAAGGAAATACAGAGATTTGGTGTTTTAATAGCTAAGTGAAGAAATGAAATTTTAGAAAGTTTGCTGGAAATAAATAAAGATAATTAATTACCATTAATGTTCTCTACTAGGTGAAATACTTATGTAGACATAGAAAAGCAAGGTGATAGTGAGGGATATATCAGGAAGATTAGCCTACTGCTTTTGAAATGTCAGGTTTAATCCACCCTTTTCTGGAAAATGGTATTTGTATTATAGTACAAAGTAACTGTTCACCATTGTGCTGCCGCTAGCATGCTTTGGAGGGACCTACAAGCAGTGGGTGATGTTGTGTATCAGATGTGCTGCTACGTAACAGGCCAGGTTAGCGAAGGATGAAAATGGCAGGAGAAAAGCTGCCAGCAGAAGGAAGGTAGTGATTACTTTCCTGGTCTGTTTTATTATGTTAGTGTCAGATAAATCATCATGAAAAGCTATCATGTCAGCTAAAGCTTGTTCTGATTGTATGTTAGTTATTGCAAGTTCATTTTTAGCAGCGACAATGGAGTAACGTTACAGCATCGCTCCTGTCCTGCTCCAAACTGCATTGGTCTGGGCAGTCACACTGTTAGGCTAAAGCAGCAGAAAGCAAGCCTTGTAGAGACTGCCACAACTGTCAATGTGTATCAGCAAGTCGGCTGAGGTATTATTGCAGGGGTCTTTCTGGCTCTGCTAGCCGCACGGAGCCTTTCCTTCACCGTGGAAACACATGCAAGCAAAATAATCATCACACTGACTGTTTTCCAACACTTAGCAGGGCATCGCTCTGCGGTGTTTTGTGAGAAGAGGCCAAGTTCTATAATGTCCAAATTACCCTTGACAAAGCTACAGCCCGTAGTCAGATACAACTGTAAGTGAAAATGTACAGCAGCATTCTGTTAAGCAGTGGTGTCTTTAGTATGAACTGTGACTCAAGTCACTGACTTACCAGTTATTCTTCCAATCCCTGGCCGCCTCCTGCCAGCCTCACCGGCCGCATGTGCTCCCAGACTGTGGCCAATTATGTGAACATCAGCTGGTGAGTAGCTATATTTTTCCTGAGAAAATAACACAAAAATTCACTGTATCTGTTTTCATCAGCAAGAGAGAAGAGTAAAAACGGGCTGAATAGCTTATTTTAATTGGACCACAGACTCAGGAACTCCTATAGGATTTCAGCATTTGTTTGCCAGTTTAGGTGCTTATGTCCAATACATAGTTTTTTCAAAATTCCTTATTAAAAGGCTGTTAAAACTCTACACAGCTCTGCCAACAGAGTCCTGTATCCATTTCACATCCTAAACCCATTAAGAGTCATAGGATGCTTATCTGGCTTGCAAGATTCAGCCAGGCAGGAACCCTTAGTTCCACCTGGCAGGCCAGGCACCATGTGATATGTAGGAGGAGGACATGAGAAGAGAGATGCCTTCAGCTTTTTTGGACAGTAATTCAGTGGTTGCTATGTGGATATAGAGAGTGAGCCATCGGTCTGAGCACTCATAACCCAGTGTACTATATTCATGGAAAATGTATGTTGAAAGCACTTAGACTAAAAGAAGGCTTCAAATGAAGCATTGCTTCCAATATGCAGCTGGCTAAGAATGGTGACAGGTAGCACCTTCAGTAAATTTAGGCACTGTGCACAATGGTGGGTCCTATTTGTCCCCAGGTGATGCTGCTCACCAGAAAGCAGTTGTCCTCCAGCTGCTGCTGGCTGCCAGCCAATTTTCTGGCATTCTCAAGAGCCATTTGGTGTGTTCTGTCTCCACGGAAAGGCAGTTTGCTGTGTCTGTTACCTCTGCATATTTAAAACTACACAACATCTTACATTGGTTAGCATCAATGGAATAACTGGTTGGCTGTACTATTGGGGATGTCTTGTAGGACTTCATACCCATATGCTGGCTAACCCTGCTGTTACGACACAGTTTTCTAACTTAAAAAAAAAAAAAATCACTGAATAGAAAAAGATGTTTTCTGCTGGTTACATTCGCATTCATGAAAGCTCCTGAATTGTATTTCTTTCCAAATCAATGTTATAACTATAGCTTTGTAACTAGAAGATTCTTACCATAAGAACATTCACAAAATAAGCTATTTCAGCGCCCACAACACGGACGTTGTTTGATGCCTGGGTGTACTGACATCTCGCGCCTCTTTTCCAGTTTACGCAGATGCAGTTCACATCTTCCACGCTAAGCATCCTCTGTTTTGTAAAACAAAAGTGAAAACCAAAGAGCCCCACAGTAAATACAGTCTGGAACTGATCCGTGTTGCTTATTACAGCTCAACTCATAAATATTGCATGAATTTGTATGAGAACATTTTAAGAACAAAAGCCTTAGCAACTGTACGTGGTCACACCTGCTCGCGAGCCGGCGTGTGTGTGTGCTCACACGATGCTGAAACAGGGACACGATCTGGAAATAGGGTGGCATGCTGCAGGAATGGCCACACCACCATTTCAAATACCCACAGCAGTATTTTCTTGGAGAAGGAAAAATAATATAAATACTGATACTTTTAATTTCTATCAAACTTCATATGTAACACTAAATATGAACTCTACTCATGTATGGATTCACTTAAGTGATTTTAAAGTACTACTTTATTCAAATACAGTTAGGACATATTTTGATGATAAAAATCAGGAGGTTTTTCTGATATAGATTTGTAAGAAAGTACGTTTTTCTAAGAGGATGCATAAATTGCTGGTGTCACTGAACACTCATTTCAGATTTATGGCTTTGTTTGGGAATATGCATATACAGGCAGATACTTTATTGTCTGCCACAGAATCTGAAGCTTTGCTTTTCTCCTCTGAGCTGGATTTTTTGGCTAAATGTATTCTGATTTAGCAGCTTTGCTGGATTTATTCTTCTTTGCTTTATGTTTAGATATTATAAAGCATCCAAAACAATTATGACCAGCAAAGGACAATAAAGGCAATAGAATTGTCTGTGGCTATGTTAGAAGTGGTAAAAATAAATGTGTAGGTAGGATTATTATTTCATTGGAAGGAAAGTAAATAAAAAATATATGTAGGAGGGCTGACGTATTCACAATCCCATTTGTTCCACTCTACTGAAAGATTTTTTTATTCTTTTTAAATGAATTAATACATTGTGATAAAACATAGGTCACTGTAATAGAGAAAGAACTTAAAGATTTATCTCATGCCTCTACATCCTCGTGAAAACTGATCAAAAGGATTTAAGGGACTAGCTGAAGCAACATGTGAGCTATCTTGTTGATTGTGAGGTTGCAGAAAAAAAAATCTGTATTTTAAGAGTGGAAAATGGCAGACTGAGAATTATCACAAGTAGATTAATATTTGTATATTTTGAACAAATTATTAACTAACAAATCCAACAATCATTCCTCAATATTCATAAAGTGATAATCAAAACAGATTTTTTTTTTCAAATGAGTAATTGTCAAAATTAATTTATTTTCTTTTGACCTAATATCAAAGCAAAGCAGGGAACTGGGATGCAATATATGTGAAATGCCTTGATTTTGTCAACTTTCACATTGCTTCTTAGAGTAAAACAAGTATACAGAATTTAAAAAAAATTGTAGTTGTGTGAATAGTAAGTTGAAAAATCTTATACTAAAAGCATCATATGCCATCAACTGGTGTTTTGCTCTGTGCTATATGACTAGTAGCTTTCATTAGCTGCAGTTGTAATAGAAAGCATGTTTACAGGATTTGAGAAGACCACAAACTAGAATTGCAACTTTGTATGGGGACAGGATTAAGAAATAACCCATGGAATTAGCACAAAAATCAGTAAAGCAGGGTGCTTTATTTCATTCATGGTTCACAGCAAGCCCTCCATTGTTCAAAATTATCCCCTTGAGGTCCCTTCTGTGTGTGTGTTTCTACTGCTTTATTGCTTCTGTTAACAGTTAGACCATGAACTTCGTCTCCAACACCCATGTTGGTAGTCCATAGTTTCATGATGGACTTCCCACATCTAGAAACCTGTCTCTCGTCTGGAGAAATATGATGCAATAGTTATGAGTCTGCAGTTATTTCTGGAATTGCACTAGTTCCTAAGCAGTATCTTGCTCCAGGGTTTGTATTGTTTTTACCAAGAAAAAAGGACACCTCCTGATCTAAATCCTGTTGACACTCATGTCACTAGAGGTATTTAATGCATTTTACATATTTAAGTTGTTAACAGTTTGAAATGTGGCCTCTTTCCCCTTTCTTATCACTACAAGCACCTTAAGAGAAATTCATTCGAAACAGAGAAAATAAACAATTGATAGGAATGTGTTTGTAAATGCAAACTGAGGAACTTCACAGGGACAGGGTTTTTCTGGGGTACTTACCTTGCACATGTCTGACAGCCAGTTTTCTTCTCCGTTATCTACAAATCCATGTGTGATAAATCTGGTCATCCTACTTGCATTAAAATTTGAGTGCTCAATTGTTGAGGCATCAACTGCAGAGATCTCCTGTTGCAGATATTAAATTGATAAACATTTA
>JAVSBS010008572.1:58326-85841 GCA_033124195.1 Coracias cyanogaster
AATAGTAACTTAAAAACTAAGAGATGATTAAATGGATAGACACTCACATCATTACAAACCTGTATGACTTTCTTTCTTCTGTGGCAGATGAACGAAGACAATTCCAAAATAATATTTTTTTTTTCATTCAATGTAAGTATGGGTACCAAAATGGTTTGGTTACCAACAGTCTTCAAAATATTTTCTTTTGGGTTGATTGAAGAGTCATAGAGATTTTGAATGACATGAATGATAAAATAATTTTCATTTTTGGGTGAACTGTGATTCAAATCTCTTCTGGAAAATGTTTAATCGGTTCCACTTCGGAGTGTTCACAGAATCTAATGCTTAAAGAAGTTCCATATCAGATGAATTTCATGACTTCAAAATTGCAAAGACAACCTCAGCTATGCTCCTCTGTACAGGTGCCCAAAAGTTATGTAATGTTAAACGCATCTGCAAGTGCTCACATGGGTATGGCTTAAGATCTGTATCTCCATTCAAAACAAGCTATACCTATCTTAGAGCAGCCAAGACTTTTAATGTGTTTTCATCTCATCTGCAGAAAAAAATTTCTCTATGATTTACAAAATGCAGAGTTTCCCAGTACTTCTTAGTGGCCATACAGAAAACATGAGGACTGGACCAGGGTGAGAGTTCTGCCCTAGAGACCCTGCTAAGGAGCTAGAAGAGGTTGTCTCTTGAATAAAGTAGAGGATTGGCATTTCTAACACTTTCAGGAACACAGCTGGATTCTGTAGTTACTTACTGATGTTTAAACCACAATATTTCTTACTTGAGGGACAGTAGGATTTTTTCTTGTGTACAGAAGGAAGTGAATGTCTATTTTTTTTGGATTCCAGGGTAACTTATGGATTGGTCTTTCTGTAGTGCCAGACCATGGTATATCATCTGTGAAACATCCAAGCCTTTCATAGCAAACTTCTTCACCTGTAGCACACAGATCAGATCAATAGTGTGTGAATGAGAAAAGGAGTGGAGTAGGACAGTCATAACTCACAACATCTCTTCTCTGGAGGTCTCCTGGTTTCTTGAAAATCCTATGGTTTACAGAAAGCAAAGACCAGCAGTTGCCCTCTCTTAGATCTTCAGAGGCTATTGTTTCCTCTAAGGAAAGAAGCCACCCTACTGCTCATCCACAAAGTATTCACTGGAGTTCCTTTGTAGGTATTCTGTACCATACCTTGGGTATCTTTCACCAGCTGTGTTTTGCTTAAGACAAAGACTGCTGCTGAGTTTCTCCTAACACTGAGCCAAAATATTGCAAATAATCAGCAATAACTCTACTGTGAACAGCTGACTACATTGTATGTGAGAAATCTTATACTATATAAGCTGGTGGCTTCTGCTGAATATAAAGCCACACCGTCATTAAACTGCCTCCACCCACCACCTCTAACTTTTTCCTCCATTTCTGCTACTGCTGAAGAGTACAACAAACAATCTCCTAGCTTCGGTAAAGCGATAGCTTTGCTCTGAGGTAGATAACACTAGTATTTCTTGCACACTCCTAGGGTGGGATTTCCAGAGCAGAGAAAAGACAACATGCACACGCACTTGTCTCACCATTCTTGCACAGGAAAGTGAACTATGTAACTTCAATCAGTAAGTTTTAAGGCAGCAGGGTATATAAAAATATCGCACAAGATACAGCAGCATAGAAAGACTGTATAAATACTAATCCCATGTGCTTACCTTCTGCTGCGCTGAGCAGAAATAGTGCAAGTATCCAAACTCCAAGCATCTAGAACAGTAGAAAAAGAAGCAGCTAGGATTTGCTGACCTGCTTGATCACAAGTGCACTTCACTTTCTGGTCTTGAATTTTCCCAAGGCAAAAACGGTGCTGTCTCTCTCCTCTCTGCAACATGTATCTATGACCACTGCATATGTGAGACAGCTCTGTTTGCTTGCTCCACTAGAGATTGTGGGGCTCCTAAATCTATTAAAGCACAGCTTAAATCCAGAGTGGGTTTTGTCCTCTTGAGGCTGCGCTTCTAAATGGATGCATCAGTAGAGCTAGCATAAGGACAACAATGTGAGCTGCCATTCTCCTTTATACTCCTCTGCCTTGGGAAGCCATATACCTGACAAGGTCAAAGGAAAAACCCCCCAAACCTGAACTACTTACAATGCAGCCTTGAATCTCCATGCACTAACATGGAAACTTTGCATGTACCTTTTATAGTCTGCTTTATCCTTGGAAATGTTCCCAGAAAGATAGGAACATTTATTTCAGATTATAGCTAAGCTGGTAAACAACATCAATGGTTGGTTTCTCTGGAAACTCCAAAACTCATGGACATAGATTTGTTGTGTTAATGTGCTGGAGCCCAGAATAGGTTTGGAGCTCCAGAGGTAGCGTAATTCCCAGACAGCAACAGATCAGAACTGGGACATTGAAGACAATTTTGTGGATCTGGGTGGAAGTGCATTTAGGAGCTTATCTTGGCTGGGAAGGCTTTTGATTTTAGTGTTGTGTAGTTGGGATGTAGATGGTCTGGGGAGTTAATAGAGAACTACAGTATCTTTAAGTCCTCTCCCTTGCCCTGTACTAAGTGACTTTGGATGTGGAATATTCCTGCGCTTCTGGGTCTTCCATGCCTTTCCTTACATCAGGTCAATTTGGTGAAGCCATATCCTTTTAGGAAAACTTCTTAGTGGGCCTGGTATGTCAGTGTAACAATGTCACAGAGCTCAGTAGGTTGTTCTACTAGAGACATCAACTAAAACGTGTAAAAATGTCTCTGCAAATGAACAGGACTAAGTCTGGGAATGCCTTGGTCCTGTTCATCTCTAGGAGAAGACTGTAAGTGAACTTAAGAAGAGATGAGACCTCATCTAACTTTTCACCTAGAAAGCATTGTTATCTTGGCTATGCTTTTTGGCTATGGGTGAATATTTCTGCAGAGCTGACGTTCCCTTATCTCCACCTCTGGGAATGACCAAGTGGATACCAGCTGTGTGTATAGGTATTGCACTGCTAACATCCATGCTAGTGGGGTGTTTCTTTATTAGTGAAGTTTTTAGTTTTCTAAAATATCACCTTTGATACTAATTTAGAGCTCAGGTCTTCTATCCTTAATTGAAGTAACACTTTAGTTTGTAAATATGTTCGCATCAGTGGTACACAAGAATCACTACATGTCCTAGTACACTGGTAAGTTCTAACACTTGTTGAAAATGATGGGGAAACATTTAATTTAAGAGCTGGTGGAACAGACTTGAGTTAGGATTTTATTATACTTAGTCTGCAGCTTTTATTCAACCCAGTAATAACACAGGGCAAAACAAATATGTGGAAAATTCCTCAGGCCATGGTCAGATGGGTTTCAGCTGTTTGCTTCTCCTTTGGGAAGAAGGGGCCAGGCTGGGATGCATGTCCCTCAGTGTGAAGCAGGCTGCTCTCTGTGCCTGGAGGAGCCACTCTGGTCCTTGTGGCCTTGCCATCAGGGGCTGTTGGAAGATAGATGGCTTTTAAGAAAGAAAGTGATAAATAAACACCCAGCTATGTTTCTGCAGTCCTGAAGAAGCTATAGTCTGGAATAAAATGCAGACAAAGGAGAGGACTGGATTTCTGGTGCTGCAGGATGCTGTGGCTCTCTCCTGGGACAAGACATGGTGCTTCCTGGCATTGTTCACACTTCCCTGGCCACCTGTCAAGTCCCCAGGGGACCTAGAGTACTCAGGACTGCAGATCTCTCCTGGCTGAACCTCAGACTTGTGTTTAATTATGCTTCTAATTTCATGCAGGCTTGGTTAGTGTTTACTCAAAGATACAATGAGGATGGTTTTTCTTTTTCTAAAAAAATATTTCATTCAGACATCTATACTCATTAGAAATACATCCTTAATATTGTATTTCTACTCCTATTTCTTAGAATTTTATTTGCCCAAGTGCTTGCTCATCCTTTATCAAATACGGGAAATAAATTATTAACTCTTTCTTCCTATTCATTGACTTAGAGTTTGGTTTTTTACACTTAGAAAAATATCCACAGCCTTGCTCTCTTAAAGCTCCAGTAGCCCACTCATGCCGTGCTTTGCAGAGCAGTAGTGTTCATTTTAGTGTGAAATCCTCAACCCCAGGTTTTGCAAAGCCTGTAGTTATTCAGAGTTTCTCTCCAGGTTTGTCAGTGGTGACAGCAAAGAAATTCAACAGTAGGCAGGTCCTGTGATCCAGCCATTTGGTTCCTCCCAAAGCAGAGAATGCTTGAGCTTTGCTTTCAGTTGTTGCTTCCATGAAGGTGAAGTCTTCAAGGGGCTGTTCTGACCTACCAAAAAATTATTCTGGTCTTATTCTGTTCCTGCCTCATCTCAGAGTGACTTCTGAGGGCAATGCTCTTCTGTGCAGCTGGAAGGTTTTGAGCAATAGTGTAGGCTCTGGAAAGGAGAGGTTTGGGACCACTGCTAGCCAGAGGGATGTGATGAGGTAATGTGCTGTCTTGAGAGTGTTTGATAGACAGGAAATCTGTCAAACTGTCAATGCGGTGGAAAACAGTTCTTACCTTGAGGCACCAGTAGAGTAAGGCTATGCAGTCTTACAAATGGATTTTAGCACATAGGATTTCCATTTGCTTCCACAGTTACAAGCACAATAAACTTGGTTCAAACACGAACAAGTCAAACATTGACCAATGTGTTTGCAAAGAAGTGGAAAAAAAATGAAGGCAACAGGCTTTTTGATTTATTTCTTTTTTTTTTTTCTTTTTTTTTTTTTTTTGTTTTGTTTTAAACTTTAATGGCCTTGTGTACTAACATTCCTGTGCACAGGATGGATGATTTGCTCAGCTGCCCTGTGCAGAATGGTTGTACTCCGTGACCTCTAGCAAGGTGTAAGTAACTGGGGAACACCATATGTCACAGTTCCATGGCCGCACAAAGTTGACCTGGGAAGAAAAGTACTTGAATCAAAATTTATTTATCTGTTTTCCCCCAAAGAAAAATAAAAGGTTGTCAGCTGTTACCCTGAGGGTTGTTAGTTTGATTCATAACCCCACTTAAACTTTCCTAAAAGCCTGCTGGACAGAATACTAGCACATGCATATTAACAGTAACAAGGTGAATTTTTTACTTTTGGGGACTAGCTGTAAAATCTGAGTTTTAATATTTGAATAAAATGAATCTCTAGATTTGCAAATATAGATCTCTAGATAAAAAGCCAGAAAGGCATCTGAACAAAGCTCCCTTTATTTATGCTAGCTGCTTAACTAGATTGCACTAGTCAAAACTTTGCAGCTTTCAGTAGCTCACACTGAAAGGGATTTCATCAGCTTCTCTAAACAATCCATGCCAATGCCAAATAAGAATTTTTTTTTCCTGATATCTAAGCAATATTTATTCTATTGCAAAATACATAAATTAAACCTTAACACAAACTCAGTGGATATGTGAAACTGTTGGCTATGACCCTTCATAGACAGCTTAAGCATTATGTTTTTATGCTCCTCCCCAAGTTTTCCTTTATTGAGAAACATATTTCCTTCAGCTGCTCTACACAGGTCAAAATTTCTAAATCTCTTTTGCTGCTTTTCCAGACTTCAGTCTGTGTGCATTGTTCCTGAAGCGTACTCACTAAACTTGAAAATGACACTGTTTCTGGTTACAGTCTTACCCTAGTTACTCAGATTAGAACTATTAGTCCTGGGATCGTCCATACAATGCACCTGAGAATAAGCCTTGCTTTATCTTGGTTTGTAATTGTTTTGCTGTGGCAAAATATACATTCCAAATTATTCACTGCTATATTCCTTTCCAGACAGTTATTCCCTGGTTTGTACTCAAATGTTTGATATTCCGTTTGAAGTGTATTACCTTATCATTACTGAAATTCACACTGTGGCTCGCAAACCATGTGTCCAATTTATTAAGGCCATTTTTCAAGCCTGTCTCCCAGGATTTTTGCATCCCTTTCCCATACCTCCCTGTAAAAGGGATACACTTACCGATGTCCATCTTCTCCATGACTTATATTGACTGTTTCTGCTCCCAGTCTTGCCCAGAGTAGAGTAAATACTGTTTTATTCCAAAGAAACTCTATTTTTTTTGTATTTTTGGGGTTAATTTCGACATCAAGGTATTTTGTATAAACTTCATCTTGAGAGAGGGCTCCACTGTGGATAGAATGAAGACAGCAATGACAAGTTTAACCGTTTAGAGATTGCTGAACTAAATCACATTCTCCACAAGATTTGGGGGTTCTCCCTTCTTACATCAGAAATTTGCACTTTTAATGTTCTTCATAACAGTACAGGATGCTGGATGAGGATTCTGGGGTTATATTCTGAACAGGGAGAGGATGGAAAAAGAATATAAAATACTTTAAATGTACATGTGGTAGGAGACCACTGGGAGATAAGGGTGAGGCTGGGGCTTCCCTGAGCACTCAAATATGCTGAATTTTGCAGGTATCCCCTCTGGGAGAGCTCCAGGTGAGATTTTCAGGGAGGATTTTATAAATGAGCTGGAAATTTCTCTGGGGCTTTTGTCTGCACGTGCATAGAGGATGATGGGAGAAGACATGGAAGTGCTTGTTTCAGAGCTGGTACGGAAGACAGTGGGAGCTGCTGTTCTGGTAGTGAGTTGGAGATGATATGAGCTGTAAATGAAGATCACTGGCCAGACCATATAAATGTGCCATTTAGATGGTAGTGATGGCTTTTAATATATCCTAGGGAGGAAGGAAGTATCCACTTTGCAAACTTGATCAGTTCAGGCACTTTTCTTGAGATCCTACAGTGAGTCACTGGCAGAGCACGTGGAGTGAGTCTGCTGACGTGTGATGCCACACTAGTGTGGGAGCAGTGCTGCTAAAGCACATCTGTAACGGGTCAGCACTCTACACCTCTGGAATACATGCAACTCATAAAGTTATTTATTTTTAAGTACAACTCAGAGAAACAGCACTTCTGTCAAACTGTATTCCTAATTTATTGTAAAGTCACATAATTAATGGAAAGGAAGTGACTTCATTTCCTTTTTGCAACCATCCATCTGCCCACATATCTATGAGATAACTTTTTTTTCATATCTGATGTTAAATAGAAGTCTGCAGCACAGTGAATGTTCACACTGCTTAAAAATGTGGAAAATGTGTAGATTAATGTTAGCAGCATTAAATGCTAAAGATTAATGTAACTTACCTGGCAATTTCATATTCTTTTGTGTTCCCTTCTGTGTCATGGAAAATTAGGTTTATGTCCCCTCTCATTTTTTTTACAGCAGATAGTTTAATAAATACTTTTTGTCTCCAAGCTGCATGAAGAGAAGCAAAACAAAACTAGATTGTAATTGATATGAGAGATCTAAAAATGCTACTATACTGGAAAGCTCTCTTTTCCCTAACTGGAGTTATTTTGTTATTTGAAAGGCTTGGTGAGCTTTAATTTTAATAACGAGTGTATCAATTTTTTGTCAGATATGTTAGCACCTGTTTATAAAAGAACAGAAGTGCCTGGTTGTAGATCATGTTAAGGCAATAACTTTTCAAGCATATGATCAACTGTAACAAACCTCCTCCACTTACAAGCGAAAGGTGGGTCTGCTGCTGTATTTAAAAAATATTTTTGGTTTACCCTCTTCAATTTCTCTGGGAATCTGTCAGCATAGTGCCCCATCATTGGGCATCCCTCCTGGGGACATGGGAAGCACTCTCCCTAGGGAAAATAAGCACATCAGTTAACGAGAAGTGGTTTTTTTTCATCCTAGCTCTGACAAAATTAAGGGTCAAGACATTGTTCTGACCTTGCTAAGCTGTGGCAGTGCTGTATGTTGTCATATCTTACCACCAACACCTGATAAACTTGTTTCAGATAATGGCTTCTGCACCTATGCACACCAAGTGGGTGTGGAATGAGGAGGTTTAATACCTGTGTGGATGATGGTCTGAAACTCCCTAGTTCAAATATTTTTCAGCTGGAGTCTAGGACAAAATATAAGCCAATTTCACCATCCCAGTGGAAGAGTACTTGCCTGCATCCACTTTGCAGGGAAAAAAACAAAGATCAGTCATAAGTGCATTTATTTCAGTGGTCTAGTCAGTACTCAGTGTAGATTAGAGAAGAGTCACGATTTCTGAGGCTCCACCTGTCTTTTCTTCCAGCCAGGGTAGATACATCTAACCTCTGGGCTCTTTGCATAAAGTTTTAGGATGAGAATTGTATGGGTTTTAATTTTTTTTCCTATTTGATGGTATCATCTGTGATTCAGGATTCATTTTCCAGAGTGAAATAGTTGATGGAGCCACTGTGTGCTGTGCCTCATTGTGTGGTTCCTCCTACCAAACCATACCATGAGAGCACAACCACCAGCACCCAAGTGCTCTGTCCACATAAATGAACCTATTGTGAGTGCAGAGGGCTGAACTAATTTCTTTACAACTCCCCTATTCCTGGACTGATATACTTACTGACTCAAAGGATTTGTATGTTTCACAAGGATATCCAAGGTATCCGTTGGGATAGAGGATACTTTCAAAATAAAACTCATGGCTGCGTGAGTGATGACACCCCCCAATGACAGTAGCATCTGTTGGAAAAAAATTTATGAGGATCTGTGAAATAACCTTCTGGTCTCCTGTACAAGAGTTGCACTTGCCTCACCATGGAAACAGCTGAGGCACAGATCAAAACAGCAGCGAGGTCTTGTAATCACTTTTTCTCTGAATTTACATGTTGCTAGTTGCTTTACACAAGTAGAAGTTACTGTTTTGCCTGTGTTTTATCTGGAAAACTGAGTGCTGGTAACCCAAGATTTTAAGTGAGCTGCATTAGTCTGCTATGGTATAATAGTCCATTTCAAGAAGATCGACACATATATATGAGATGTCACAGCAAGGTTAGCCTTTTAAAACTGTCATTAACGTTAATAGAGCAAGGAGAATCCACCAGCCTTCTGCCAACCTCTCCAAAGCCTGTGGAGAGATGTCTCAGGTGGAGAGGTGAGGCATGTTCAGTCCCTGGAAACAATGAGCGCTTTCACCCAACTCATGCCTTATGGGTGTTGGATGCTCTTCGCAGCATCTGCAAGAAACCAAACATGGTGGTGTCGTGCCACAGGTTTGGCCATGATATTGGCACATCTCAGCCTGGAAAACTTCCTGTTGGGGTTGTTGGCTTGTTGAACTTGCAGGCTCCCTGTTCCCTGCCTGTTCGTGTTCTGCAGGTCTGATTCCAAACTACAGAAGCAAAGCTTAGGCCTGTACTATACTTCCTTTCCCTACAGTGCTCCCTGGAAGCACTGTTCTCATCCAGCCTTTATTGTTTCTCATTTCCTTCTCTAATTTATGAGTAAATAGGCAAAAAATCTATTTTGTTTTGCTGTTTTTTCCCAAACAGTTACTTTTAATGTTTCAGGATTGAATGAAAAGGAAGTACTATACATGTTGGGAATGTGTGTTTACCTGCAATCACAACTTCAAAATTGCCTTGTTTCATCTCTGGGTTTAAATCAGCACACCCAGGCATCACAGTTCCTCCATTTGGGTAAAAGTCCAGGTGACCAGTGGTGTTGTACATTCCAAGCCCTGAGATACACATGCAATGATGTCAGTGTCTTGGTGATATGCCTGCCCCTGCAGATATTTACTTGCACATGAACACTTACCTATGGCAGGAAAGTGAGCAGCATTACTGTGAATAACATCAACAAAGTTTGCATCTGAAGGATCCAGTCTCACTTCAGGAGGAGTACCTTCAAAATAGGGCCCAGCAGGGTCTAAGCCTAAAAACCCCCCACATTTATTGGTTGAGGGAGGGAAAGAAGTGTTGCATGAATTAATATGTCTTGCCAGCATACAAGATAAGATATTTACTATTGCATGAGGGAAGTTGAATAATGATGATGTGAATTCCAAGCTAAACTGAAAAAAAGAAAGTGCAATAATAGGATTTTGTGAACCTTTCTGCAAATATTCCCACAGAACTGAAATATTTTCCAGTAGGCTTTACAATGGCATCATATCGCTGTGAAGGAGGCATTTTATTACCTGTGAGCTTATTACTGGCCTGTAAAGCTTTACAAATAGGAAAAACTAAGGATTCTTGGTATATTGCTTTGTCTTTTTGTAGAGCTTGATGAAACACTGTGAATGATAGTAACGTTACAAATGTAAATATGTTTGTCTTTTCACTAAAGAGTTTTTAACCTAACCATAGAAAGAAGATAAAATAATTACCCTTGTTCTGAGAAGCATGAAGTTTGCCTGCTCTCATACAAGCTATCCCCAGCATTGCCAATAATTTAAGTCCAGTCTACAGACCAGTGTGTTGCAAATTTATTTCCTTTAGAAACGTGTTACGTTAGCTCTGTGCCTTGGTGGACAGCCTACCTGTTATCCGTCTGATGCCTCGGATCCTTCTTCCAGCCTCTCCTGCAGTATGTGCTCCCAGACTGTGGCCAATTAAATGGATTTTGCAAAGGGAGTATCTGAAGATTTCCTGATCATTAGGGTGGTAGCAATGGGAGACAAGAACACAGGCTTTAAATAGCATGCAAAGAGGGTGTCTTACATTATGAGCCTTTGGGAACATTTAGACTGATTTCCTGCATAGCAAACAGGGTGTGAGATCCTTCAGTTAATTATTGTTTAAATTACACTAAGACTTCATAGAAAATGATCCAATCTAGAATTTTAAATGCCTAGTGATGCTGGATTCGCTTTTGCATTGCTGGCGTATGGTTACTGTATTTGGTTACGATTGGTGACAAATACAACCAAAATGATCTTATTTCTTCTTTATTTACTCTATTATGGAGCCCTTTTTTATGACATCTATTCTCCATATGTCTGCTTAGAATATGTGAGCATATCACTCAATAGTATTTTCACTGGCAAGCTTAGGTGGGATAACAGTCATTCTCCTCTTTGCCAAGTGTCACCTGTACAAGACCGGTGCTGCTGAGATATTACACATGCATTGGAGGTAGAAATGGAGATTAATCAGTGTGTAGGCTGTACGCAGGGGTCACGTTTAATTCAGGCCTTTGCTGAGTTTTGTAGTGACCAAAGACAATAAGGATTGTTTTTTGCTAATTGCTTGAAGTTTTTACATAAAGTTTGGCTTCATTTTGTCATGTCTATACCACAATTAAAAGAGATCTGTAGTATTGGCTTGTCTACCTTTATTGTTAGACAGCAGTTCCCTCTGAATACATTTTAAGCTGCATTGTAAATGGAAGTACAGCAGTAACTTTTCCTCAAGTCAAACTCCAGAATTTTATAAACTGGGGAAAAGAAAGTCTAAGGATCATCTATGAATTTTTGTAGGCTTCTCTTTCTTTCTTCTTTTTTGAAGAAAGAGAAGCCTAGACTGCAACTGGTGCAGTAATAGAGATATTAAATGAGAAACTGAAGCCATCTCCAAGTGACCTGGGATTTGTACACAAAGAACAACAATACAAAAGCAAACATGTGAGGCTAGATATGAGTTTCCTAGGTAGAAACAGTAGATTGCACACCAGCAGATTCTGGGGAAGTGTTCTTTGATCTCAGGTGCTCACAAATTTGACACTTTGCCTTGTGGTCTCTGAACTCTGTCTTGAAGCAGTTTAAGATGAACAGCTCCTGACCAGGGTTAAGTCCACAGCCAGGTAGGGTTCTGATTTTTAGCAGTTGTAAGTACTCATGAGTCCTGAAGTCACTGAGAAATGCCAATGCTCTTAAACTTTGCAAGCATGCTGTTCTGTGCTATATGGGTAAATGCGAACACTTGTCTTCAGGAACATGTTCACAACTAGAAGGTAACTGGACAGTTTATTGTGCCTGTAGATAGCAAATATGGCATTACCACACCAAGTAAGCCAGCTTCTGCTCGTTTCAGTGGTGCTAAGATGTGATACTAATTTACCTCTAGCACACACATAAAATGCTGGCAAATCTCTTGTAAGCACTGAACACATAGGCCTTGCCTCATTTCCATTGAATGCCTTCTTGCCTGTACCATCATATGGAAATGTTGCCACCTACTGGTCTTTAATTAATTAGCACATCTTTTCATCCACATTAGCTTAATTTACGTCTTTTGTGGCTTAGAGAAGTCCTTACAGAGTCGATAACTAGTATAATTATCTGGATCTCAACTGCACGCATTGTAGAGCTCTTCCTGAAGCACTGGCTGCCCATACTGGACAAAGTTCAAAATCAAAGCAGCAGCATCATAACTCCTCTACTTCTACCTAAGAATTGTAAATGGTAAAGATGCCACCTTTACCTGTAAAGTTTTTATGAAATAAGCAACCTCAGCCCCAATCACGCGGATGTTGTTCACTGCACTGATGTAAGTGCCTTTTGCACCTTCTTTCCAATCCACAGCAATGCAGTTGATGTTTTCCACCTCCAGTAACAGCTGATGTGGGAACACATAAAGCAGAGTGTTTAAGGAAACAACAAACAGACATTCAGCTTAAATCAAAATAAACATTAAAAGATAATATAATTATGGAGTTTCTCATTCTTTACTAAATAGAGCTCTTCCCTGTAGCCCATACCGCACTGAAACATACATTGTTTTATAAAGCAGAATATAACAAACCATTCACTCAAAAATTAAAGACACACTGTAATAAAAATATTTTGTTTTATAAGCCATTTGTATACATATTTGAAATATTTTGCAAAAGTCACATAATTTCACAGTAGTTTCTATGTGCAGCATGTGACTTTTTTGAGGGACATTGGTATTTTAACTGAACAACATAGGAAGCAGAATTATTTACCAAGTGCCTTTAAAACTGAGAAAGTCACATCAGACTAGAAAGGTTTGAAGTAGAGTAGAAGGTTCTATTTCAGCAAAGAAAGCTAATGTGTTGGTTGTTTTGGTACTGGTCACAGTCTTTCAGCAATCAGTGATTTTTCCACTGTAAGAGTCCCGTGTTAAAGTCTCCAGTTGTAGCTTTCTGTAACTGAGGCTTGCTTAAGGTTTGAGAAAGAACAAGGAGTGGAAAGAAAAATCACTCCATGATAAACAGCTGAAAGCGAATGACAAGGAAAACAGAAGCTTGAAGCAATAGTGCATTGGATCCTGGAATCCCTCCTCTTCTGTAGGCGCCATAAGTTTGTAGTGTGGAGAGGCAGATAGAATTCCCGTTTCTTTTCAAGCAAAAAAATTGGAAATTTTATATTCTAGGTTAAAAGTTTTCATAGATTTATGAAAAAAAATAATGCCGCAGATCTGTGACTTAATATTCACTGGTGGCCTTTTTCTAGCTTGTCTTGCTCTCCCTGCCAGCATGGAAGAAGCAGAAACTAGAGGAGATTTTGCCAACGACAACGGCCAAGGACAATGGTCAAGGCTGTCATTGACACAGTGCACTCAGCTGGTTTTGTGGTAACTTCCACACCTCATATTCAAAATCCTTTTTATTGCAGTCTGTAACCGAACAAAAAGCTTTCTTTTTTTCTTTTAGGGTGGTTTTTTTTTTTTAGGAACAGAATAGCAGTGAGCCAGAATAGTATTTTTAGACTGAAACTTGAGCTTTACAACTCAGGAAGACCTTTTGGCTGAAGGACAGTTCAAGTGCTCCTAATGAGAGAAGCAGTGATTTGGTGCATCTAATCTGATACTCTGACACTGGTCTGGAGGCTGGGGACATCTGTGTTCAGTTTATTGCTTTGATCTGATCTGTGGAGTTTGGGGATAGAAACTCTCTAGAGAAGAATAATGTCAGAGGTGACCAAGATGCTGCATCTTCCAGAGTGGCAACATTTTGGCTTTTGCGAAATTTACTTCTTGGTTAGTATCTGCCACCACCTAATGAAATGCAAACTGGAAGGTTAATGTTAGCACCTAAAGGATACTGACAGATTGTAGTTATGACTGTTGATGGAAATCAGAGGATACTTTCTCATACCAAGCACATTTCTACCACCCAGCCTTTTTTTTCCAGTGCTGCCAAACCCATGAATGATGAAGGAGGTTTTCCTACGTGAGGAAAAATGTGAGTTTTGAATGGTCGAGGAGTTTATTGCTGAGATCACCTGTGTTTAAAAAGAGAAACAAACAAAAAATAATCTCTTATCTATTCACACTTTCACACATATTAAAAAAGTCAGCTAGGTCATCCACTCTGTAGAACTTAAGGGACTACTTTGAATGCACAAGGTCTGTGAAGTTTGGAACTCGGGGAACCCTGTATCTCACCTTTAGTCAGTTCCACTACGGTTTCCAAAGAAGTTGTGCCCATGTGGCTTCTGCTGCTCCCATCAATTTTGGTTAATGCAGGAAGAACCTGCTTATGTGGAATATGAAGCAGTCTAGAAGGGCCACGGTGTCGCACAATGCCTGTTGGCCTGATTCAGTTTAATTCCCCTAGAGAGTGGGCTACCAGCTCCACATCTCCTGGTTCAGCTTGCCCTTTTACTGACCTCACCTCTGGCTTCAATGTGCTGCTCTGCATCTAAGCAACAGCATTTCTTTTTTTTTTTTTTTTTTTTTTTCTGGTTGAGTGCTATTTATATGCCTTTTTTTGTCATTAGCTACTCCAGAAAGGCTGAAAGCATTTCATGCAATAACCACATGCAATGGGGTGAAGCTGATCTTCACAGTTTGCCGCAAGCTGCTTAATTATATATTTTCCTTTTTCTCTGAGAATGATATCTGACAGTCTATATTGTTTTCAGACAAATACAGGGTCTGTGATGTGAGCTCAGGGAGTTTGGGTGTGGAAGGGCTGTGCCTAGATCATAGATACATTTAACTTTAGTGGCTGGGAAGTAGTCCAAGGTGTATTTTGACTATTTTATCAACAATGGAAGTGCTGAGTAACCTGCTGCTGAGTGTATCTTGTGTGCTCACCGGCTCCTGCTCTGCAGATCATAAAAGTTTATTACAGGTATAACTTCTCGTTCTTAGAGAGCCTGAGTTGGATTCTTAGCTGGCAACCAGGACTGCTGCAAGCAATGATATCTGCAGTGGTAGTGATGGCATCATGCCAGTGGAATTCTAAATATCCCTGTACAGCTCAGGGGACACCAGGTTTGGGAGCCTGAAAGTGATTTAGCAGGTTCATACACACTTGCTGAAGTGATGTGGTCCCAGTTCTTGCTCTTACAGGTTCCTCCACATTGCTCTGCTCAGTATTTCAGAGCATTAAGCATCCTGAGTAGTTCTGTCTTATTTTCAGAGTGCAGAGAGACAGGTAAGAATGTAAAATCACTCAGATTTCAAGGCAGAATATGGGTTAGAAATTGCATAAAATCGGTCTTCTTCAGGCTTTTATTTTTAAAAGTCATAGTATCTTCCTAGTCCCTCTTCCCTGGAAGACAGCAGTATTTGCCCTCATATCTAAATTATCAGAAGGGATTTTATTTGAATGAGCCTTCAACTAATGACATAAACGCATGCAATAGGTAGTCTGCCATTACCCAGATCCTTGCGCAGGAAAATGCCAGGAAAGCTGTTGTGTCCTACAGTTAATTCACAGCATATTTTTTTGTACTTTACCCCAAAGTACATTAATTATTGTACCTTCAAACTATCTTCTTATTCTGACTTATTTGCCTATGATGACTGATGTAAATTTTTTAACAAGTTAACAAACATTTGTAGCTTTAGTCACTTCTTGGTGTTAAAAATGAACATCACCTGGGAGTTATTTCCTGTTTCTCTGGTGTAGAGAGAGAAGGTGATGTTCATATGTTCTGGAGAGTCAGGCAAACCTGTCAGAAGTCTCCCTGGTACCCCCGACCAGGGCGGGTCATCTGTAAAACAGCCAAGCCTGTCATAGCAAACTTCTTTACCTAGAGTAGAAGAAACAGCTTGTTTACATGTCGGACTCTTTTATGCTTGATGTATTTGAGACTACCAGAGTCTGAAAAGCAGAGAACTAAGGATTTCATTTTATGATTAATTTTGACACTGAAATTCATCCTTGTTTCCTTTATGGATATTGCCTGAAGCAGATAACACAAGGGGAGGTAAATAATTTAAGGATCAACCAAGTAAAGACCCAGACACTGTTCTGACACCATTTTCTAGGCTTGTAAGGGATTAATTCAATTTCTTTTTTTTTTTTAAAAAAAAAAAGTCTTTTAAGAAGTGCTTGCTAGAATTACCCCTGCATGATTCCTACTCCAAAGCATTGTGTCTCTGCTCATAGGAATGAAGGATATCTACGCAGTAACCTTGAACTGTGAATGAAATAATCATATCTTTCAGTATAGAAGCTTTTTCTAGATGGTTTCTTGCTCACTTAGGCTCAACTGTTTTGTTTTACCACTGTATGCTGTGCTAAGCACCCTGTTCCTCCACAGTTCACTGGATAGAGCAGTCATATAAAGACACCTTGTGCAGTATCTTGATAGAAGTAGGACATGTGGTTCTGAATTTCTCCGCAAATTTTCAGCACAGTTATTTATTTTATTATTCTTAATAATAAAATCTAAATGGAGCAGAACCTTTTAGCATTCCTTCTGTGCACAGTAATAGACATTGTCATACCAAGACCCGCACATCATACTGTAAGTTCAATGCAAAGGAAAATACCAGTCATCATTTTCTAGATATTATTTAATCTCAATTCACTTCCTAGTGGTAGTTTTTACAGATATAGTGTCTCACCTGCCACTGTGCCAAGGAGATAAAATGCAATAATCCACATTCCAACCACCTAAAGCAAATTGAATACACAGGGTAAGCATTTTATTTAGAGTGATTTGTCCTTTTAAAAAGAATATAATAAAAAGAGAAATACAAAGACCTACACCTGAAGAGGAATAATGTGATACACCAGTCACTACATACTAGGTACCCATTAGCCAGAAAGCAGCTTTGCAGAAAGAGACCTGAGGGTCCTGGTGGACACCAATTGACCATAAGCCAGCAACATGCCTTTGCAGCAAAAGCAGCCAGTAGCATCCTGATGCTGCATTAGGAGTGCTGCCAGCAGGATGAGGGAGGCGATCCTTCCCCTGCACTCTGTTTTGCTGTTCACTGCATCTCTTGCACACCAATACTGCATGCAGGTTGCTGAGGGACTGAATCAGATCATGAGGTCCCAGTTTTGGCCAGCTGTGAGGAGATAGGTGAGAGGTGTGATAGAACAAAGATAGTGATACCTGCAACTTGGTAAAGGCTGCATGCTTGGCAGCTTGGGGTCCTCACTACCAGAAAGACATTGATGTGCTGGAGTATATCCAAAGAAGGGCAATGAACCTGGTGAAGGGTCTAGAGACCGAATTTTATAATGGATGGCTGAGGGAACAGGGATTATTCAACCTGGAGTAAAGGAAGCTCAGGAGAGACCTTCTTGCTTCCTAAAACTGCCTAAAAGGAGGTTGTAGCAAGGTGGGTATTGGTCTGTTCTCCCAAGTAACAAGTGACAGGTCAAGTGGAAGTAGCCTCAAATTGCACCAGAGGAGGATTAATTTGGATATTAGGAAAAATTTATTCTTTGAAAAGGTTGTCAGGCAAGGGTTGCCCACGGAAGTGGTCAAGTCACCATCCCTGGAGAGATTTAAAAGATGTGTAAATGTGGCACTTAGGCACACAGTTTAGTTGTGAAATTGGCATTGTTGGGTTAACGGTTGAACTTGATGATCTTAAAGGTCTTTTCCAACCTAAATGATTCAGGCTGTTTCTGCTGCTTTTACCTGATCCTCTGTGTATACTTACCTTCTTATCCCTGACTTTACTGAGATTTGTTTCTTCTACACTTTCCTTGCTTAGTTTTCCCCTGGTTGGGATTCCATGTGTTTCTCCTCCCCTCCCATTTTCCTCATTCACTGCTCACAATTTCCTCTTCCTCTAGGTGTTCTTCTTCTGTGGCATCTGTCTCCCATTTTCAACATAATGCTTTTCTTGTAAAGCAAAAAATTTGAGCTGTCACCCCTGGCCTCTGAGTTAGCTCATTATAAGTAATTAAGAAAAAATGTTACATTTAGTAGTTATAACCTTGCTATGTGGGAAAGTGTCTCCAACGGATATTTTTAGAGATCTGGTGATGTGAGAAAGCTAGAAAACCAGTGCTCCAAAGGTCATTGATATTACCAAATGCTCTCAGAATCAAACAAGAAACAGTTGGGAATTTCACAGAATTTGTCCTTGAAGCTTGAGTGTCAAATGTCAAATAGGAGGCACATGTGTCCCACCTATGTGATTTTTTTTGGTGGAAGTTGGATTACTTGGCTGCAGTCACATGGCTTCATAACCAAGCCAAATGGGATAGGTCAGAGTCCAGTGAGTGTGTCTCTGAGCACTCTTTAATCATCTCTGAAGTCCTTGTGTGGTAATAGCTCATTGTTTATAGGGTAGGGCAGAAGAGTGAGGTTGAATATCTAAGCAGTGAGCTGGAGCTGTGAAGTACAGAGCTGAGAGGAATCATGAAATTTCCTTGGAAATGCAATTGTGTTCCTAAGTCCAACATATCTGTTGATGTAGTTAACAAAGAATAAAACTAGCTGCTTGAATAGAGTAGAAAGCAGAGAGGAAGTCTGGCTGTGAGTAAGACTAGCAGGGAAAAGGATCGGGAGCTATTCTAAGCAGCGGGTGACAGACAAGAATAGAGAAGCTCTAACTTGCCAAAAGGAGCACCTTTGTTCAGCTGGAATATTTGTTAAGATGTACCCACCATCATGATGAGAACCTGATGATAGTACAGGAAAATCACAGATGACGTGGCTCATGAAACAAATTTGAGAGCTTAGTGGGGTTTATTCATATTTAATGGAGAGATCTCATACCCAAGAGATGCATAGTCCATGTCAGGAACACTACAGAAGGAAGGATAGTATAATTTCTTTTCAGACCCAAAATCTGAAGGGCAGCTAATAAGTAATAATTCTAGAAAATGTGGAGGATTGTTGCCAAATGAAAGTGATCAGTACTTTCCTTTCAGAGGCTCTTCTTTTGAGGCAGAAAATAGATATGAACACATAGCTAGGTAAGTAATGGAAGATTTTTGTGTGGAATGTTGATTTAGTTCGTTAGGACAGGTGTAGTTTGGGTAGAAGAAAATTTTTGAGCGGGTAGGTTTTCTATATTGGCCTATGTTAATGGCAAAAGTATTTCAGAGGTTAAGAAAATATGTCTTTGTAAAGAGTTGAGGCAGCATACAGTTTGATAGGGGAAAATTCTTTCACTGGGCATTTAAGAGGCTTAGTGCTGAACAAGAGGAACTGGAATGACTTGTTTGTGAGTGTGATCTCAGCCTATCCAGTATTGCTGGGCAAGAAGGCTGCTGAATGCTGAGCTCAGTTGTTATACTCAATGGACAGAGGACTTCTGAAGAAAAATAGCACTAAGTATTTCCAAATTGCAGTTCAGGTCAGAAAAAAAAAAACAAACCACAACACAAAAAAACAAACAAAAAGGCAAATATTTGTAGACTAGACTGACATCCTAATGTATAAAACTTCCACTGGATCAGTAGCTGTTCTTCACAATAGGCCATCAAGTCACCTTCCGGCCATAGTTGCTCAGCCTGTGATTCATGGGCCACTAGTGGATGGTTGATGAGATATGAGAAAGTTTGCATAATAACAGCATATTTTTAAGTCCCACACATGTACCCACACACCTTCCTCAGGGCATGCGCGCAAACACGCACACACAGTCTATTCATGAGAAGCAAGTTCAAATCTCAGGGGTTTTAATTATCAGCATTTTTAACCTAATAATCTTACCTCAGCAAATAATTTTTTTTTTTTAATTTAAAACAAGATATGTTGTTTATCGAATTGCTAAGAATTTTACTCACCGTTCTCCTACCTCCCTTCTTGTGACTTTCCATGGGGAGTACTAAGAGGATACAAAATGGCCACTGCTTTCTTAAATGAGGATTGGGCAGCTTTATCCTGAAAAAAAGTAAGAGAGCAACTCGGTAAAATGAAATAAACTGGAAGAATACAAGAGGATGAAAAAGGGGAATATTGGTAACTGGGAATGAATAGCTAGAAGTTACACAGATTTCACAAGGAAAACGGCAATGCCAAAATGTAAATTTATGGCCAGTAGAATTAAGACATGACTTAAGAAGGAATATTTCATGCATGGAAGAAGTAAAAAGCCAATAGATTTGGTCCTTTACTATATAAAATGGAGCAAAAGGCAATGATGCACTTGATGTGAGTATTTACACTTTTCTTTTTCTCTCTTCACCAATACCAGATGTTATTGTTCATAGCAGAAAAAAAAAGTAATCATGGTGATATTCTGTTCAGCCAATAATTTTAGATCTGATGTAGAACAGCTGCTTGGAACTACATATTTTAAAATTATTGGAATTTGGTAATTCATACCTGAGCTCCTTAAAAAAATAAAAAGCTGTAAAAAAAACCCCTATTGACAATTTTTTTTTCAGTTATTAATTAGTAACAAAATTCCAGAGATGTGGTTAGAAGAAAACTGATATGCTAACAGGTAAAAAAATAGGATAAATGACCTAATGAATTTCAGCCCTGTGGAGTTTCAGTCCAATATCAGCCTGAGACAGAATAATGAAACTTCATAGGATACACAGTCATGAAAGTAAAATTGTAAAAAACTGTTTAAAGATTGTGTAATTGAATTTAGCTACATGACATGACAAATTAACATGACGTTCTTACAAGATGAACATTATAAGTCTCATGATACTTGGATTTTAATAAGATCTGCTCTGCTACTTGATATTTGGGTTGAGAAATTAAAATGATACACATGCAGTATTACAACAGTTAAGTAGATTAAAAATTAAATGCATGGATTATGTAGATTAAAAACGGAGTAATTATTGCATCTCACACTCTAATGGTAAAGAACTAGAAGGCTTCTTCTGGATTTACCAATAGAGTTCTTGCTGCTGTGCACCATGGAATCACATTATGATCAAGCTGTGATCATATTTTTTTTAGCTGTGTTTTCTGACCCTATGGTTAGCCACTGCTCATGATGGATCATCACTGATTACAGTTTTAGAGGAATCAGTTCCTAGCATTGTGCTGCATTGCCAGCTTTCAATACTGGTATTGCTGGACATGAGCTCATACTGAAAAAATACTGACATCTAGACTAAGGGTAAATTAAAAGTACAGGTTATGAATGTTGGACTATATTGTTTGGGAAAGTAAACACTGTCACACTGCATACTCACAGAATGCAAGTGAACATCTGAGGAAGCAAGTACTGAAAAGGCCTTTGAAGTCTTGCCAATGTGACTTTTGAAGTGCCAATGAACCTGTTAGTCTTTGTTTGCACATATACAGTTGGGAGAATAGTATTTTTGGAATATATATTGTATTCAATGTAGGGGGGGGGGGGGGTATTATGTAAAAACTACTGAAGTTTTGTTGGTGCTGCATGCACCGCTCAAGAGAGCTATTGAGAAAATAGAGAAGGCTGAGAGAAAGCCTTCTTGGATCATCATGATGATGGAAAAGAGGGAATGCAGAGAAAGGAGTGAGGAGAGAACAGAGAGTACCATCTTTTGGTAGCTCAGACACAGTATTTCTCCAGACTATCAAATACTGGTGTGCACAGTACTGGACAAAGTGCTTGGTGGTATGAAGTACTAATTCAGGTAGCAGCATAATTGGCATAATTGATAAAAGTTAATTTCATCTCCAGATCCTCCCCATAAACAGCCCATGGTAGGATCCTTATTCCGGATGAAGGCTATTTGGCACTGCTTTAATACAAATGAGTGATAACAAGTAAAAGAGCATCTTTGCATTATCCCCATCTCCTTTCCTGCTGGCTCACCAGCTTTTGCATACAGTGAAGTTCTCCATGAGTATACTAATCTTAACTGAATAGCTCTGAAACTCACAAATTTAACGTTAGATAAATCTGTTTTGTAGTGAAGCAAAGAAGTCCAGAGCCTTTTGTAGATTTTCTTCTCAAAACCACCCAATATGAAGCAGTAACAAAGGCAAGGCAGGGCTCACATATGTCATCTGGTCTGGGTAATAGAGTTTTCTGAGTATCTGCTGACCTCTTAAACTGAATCTGAGATGCTGAACTAGGGCATTCACCTGAAGTAATGACTCAGATTAGAGATGAACATTATTTTCTTGAGGCGTTTAATGTGGGAAGGACTCCAATAACAGGCTAGTAACTATGTAAATTTGTACATATATTTGTTCATCACTGGAGGATGCCATAAGATTTGGGCTTTTAAGGTATTTAGGTGAGTTGTCTAGAAACAGTGAACGACTTAGAGAAATTACAAGATAAATGTAAAGAAAACCTATTAAATATCAAATACTTGGCTTCCCACTTCAGGATTTTGTGCATTGTCTGTTCTGGTTTCCTACATAATAGGATTCTCACCTTGACACTACACTTGTATTCGTAAGTTTAAATTTACAGAGACAATTATGATCATTTAATCTGACTACAGACATTAAAAAAACAAACAAACAAACAAAAACCATGATTCAGTTTTGGGAGGTGGCTGTGCATATTCTGTGCTAACTAGGGAGTTTCATCTGACTTGCAGCCTCCATCTGGCCACTTTTCCCCTTGTGATTAGGCTACTGTTAAATTTAGTCAACTCTAAGACCAACACTATTTTCCTTTTGGCATTTCTGAAGCACAGAATGACCCCTGATGACGACTAGCTTGTTTTTTTGTATATGGTAGTCTATCAAACTACGTCATTTGCCACATTTGCTCATCTAACAGCTCTGGAATTCTTCCCCACTTCTGTTATCCCTTTAAATCTGTAGCGTTCCTAAAAATGCTTGATTTTGTAGCCTAATTTACCCTCCTTTTTCATTTCAGCTGTTGTATTCTCATGCATTTTCCTTTAAAAAAAATTATTATAGATTCCATGTGCAAATACTGTCATTTTGTTCTTCCTTTAAAAACGTAGGGATGTATTAAGTTTTAAATTACCTTAGCCCCATTGAATCCACCCTGTTTTCCTAGCAGAATTACATTATCACAGCCCAGAAATTCTCATCTCCTACTGGAATTTCCTGGAATTGTAAAGTTTTAAGCCTTGTAGCAGCTGTCAGGGTCTCCTCAGGATCACTCTGAGTGTTGCTGTTTGCTTTTTGCCTGTTGACTTAGACCATGCTGCTCAGCCTGTCTTTTTTAAAGTAGGAGTTCTTATGTTCTTCCAGCCCCAACCAGTAGTTAGTAAGGACACTTGCCCAAAAACCCTACCAAATTTTCAGCCACTTACCACTGAATGCAGAAAGGGTTGCTGCTTTGCAAGCTCCGTTCAGCCAGCTCCCTGTCAAATCCTGGTTGTTTCCAGCTCTTTTCACTTGGAATCAGTCCCATGATGGTGGGTGTGGACCTGCCTACACAGCGTCTAATTATAGGCTTTGTGTGGGTGAGTGAGAACCTTTGTAAGAATGATGCCCTTATTGCTGGATATAACAGATGTTGCCTTTTCTTGTCTTGATGATTCTCATCAAACTTTCACCTCTTAAACTTTTGGTTAAAGTTTAAAGGTTTGAAGAAAAGCAAGATGAGGCCTTTCTAGCCCTTGGAGGGGTTACTGAATGCAACATTCATAACAGTCACATGAAATGCCTACCTGAATTAGCCAGTTATCATAAGATCCTGTTACAGGCAATGGGCCGAGTCTCCTCTGTGGGGAAATTCAGAACAGAGGTATAATTTTGCTGCTCTGTGTCATCCACTGGAAGTCACCAGCTATCTGTTATCTCTCTGATGTACATGCCCAGTGAAGCAAACCCTTGTATATTTTCATCAAATTAAGCCTGTTTATAATTTTTACTATTGTGATCCACACAGAGCAGAGAAACCACCAGCTACTTTCATTCAACATTGTGTCCAGAGAAGGATAGGATGATGATAATCATGTAATTAATCTTTTTCTCTGAAATGTCTTAATGACTTGTCCATCATGTAAGTCCCAAGTTCTCTTCTGTGCTCTTGAGGTTGTGGGTCACAACTATGTCACAAGCCAGGTCTTTCAGTTCCTGGGTGAGACTCAAGTCACTACACTGTTATCTACAGGATAGGGGCTGCCCTAATAACCTGTTCTGGCATCTGTGTAAGAGCAACTGTCATCTTTATGCAAGGAGTGATTCAGGTGCCTAAGGGCAGGAAGTAACTTGGGTTGGATCTATAGTTCAAATAAGAAGCCGATTTGTGGTCTGGAGATACGTGCTTTGTCGGAGAGAAGATATCATTTCAGAAATAACACCAAAAACATGTTTTTCCGTATGCTGAGCTGTACATAACGTATATGCAGCCTGCTAGCCATTGTGAAAACCAAGCCAAGAGTGTCTGTCACTCCTCGTAGCACATAGCACCTATAGGAATGTTTGGATCTGGATCTGGTTCTTGTTGGTAAAGTGGTGCAAGCCAGTGTCGTATATGATGATAATTATTAGAAAAAGGACTCAGAGGAATCTGGAGGAAGCAGTGGCTAGTCAGTGACTGGATCTCATTTAATTACTGCTTACACTGAAGACACATGTAATTTCAGATAAGACAGAGCAAATCTAGTTAGTAAGAAATTATCTACAGCTTGTCTATGTTCATTGACTGGAAGTTGGAAATTTGGCAGCAGTTATGGGACATGTATCTCCTCAGAACAATGTAACTCATTAGATAAGTCTGGGGAGGAATGTGGCTCGGGAGCCACAGAAAAGAGATAAGGAATGTCATGTGCCCTATTTGTCAAAATACTGGCATGTAAGTTACATGGAAAGTAGCCAGTGAAAATGGTGCCTCTATTAATGGTGAAGCATCTTCAGAAATTGCTGAACATCTTTGTGTGAAAATCAGACCCTTTTGATTTTTTTTTTTTTTAATGGAACCAGGATTTCTGGATATGCTCAAATATCTTGCTGTACTTTCCACAGAATTAGTGCTTTCTGTGTTAGTGTTGAATTAGTGCCACTGAGCCGCCCTCTAGCAGTAGAGTTACAAATGGAAACAGAAGTGCACACTTGCAAGAATACTTTCGGGGATAAATGTGCACAAATAGCTGAACACCACTTTTAGCAAGAATATAAGTCTACTAACTTCTTTAGCTCCATTTTTGATCTGCTCTGTATGTTGATAAGTGGAAACCTGGTCGACACATGGGACCAATCTTCAACACAGTTTCACTGTCGATGTATTTCAGAGAGAATACACAGTCGTGCAGGTTAAATTTGCCGATATTACAAATCCGAGTTAATACTGAGAAGAATTTCTAGCCCATGTTGTAGGGTTTTGAGGTCTAGCTTCTTTTAGGAATGGTCAGTTTTTCCAGGTCTGGTTTTATGTGTTAAATAAAAGGAGCACGGTAGGCTTTTCTGGCCAGTAAGAAAAGGCTGGCTTTTGCAGTTGCTTCCCACAATAAGCAAGTGAACAAACACATCCAGGTGGTTTTATAAATGCCACCTTGAGAATTATCAAGGACGTACATGCATTCTGATAGTAGTGGCCTTCACACAGGTAGAAAAAAGAGGCTCAAAACACTCACTGAGAATCGTGCTCTCCAAAGGAATCTCAGCAACTGTATTTCAAGTGCAGCAAAATAAAAATTACCAAGGCTTTCATAGAAAGATAAGTGAATAAATTTATAAAAGCAACGTTTTTCTCTCTCATTTAAATTTCAGTTTGAAGATGGTTAATGAATTTCTTAGTTTGAATGGAGGTCATCTGGAAGTAGCTTTGTGTATTCCATCCCCTAGAGAACTGCTAATTGTATAAACAAAGGCCACTCACCACCTTGGAGAATCTTACCTTTAGTCTCTGAGTGGCAGAGTCATCAATAAAAGACTTTCATGATATTTTTATTGTCTAATTTCAATGTGTTCATTCTGGTCAAGTGAGCAAATCTTATACTGAATAGAGGTAAAACCAATTTGCATTAGTGTATCCTTTCCAATATTGTACAACAGCAATAAAAGGAGTACTTTGGAAACTATAAATATTTATGACTTTCCATAATACAAGCTGCCTGCTAATTAAATCAGTCAGAGTAAGCAAAGATAATGTTAAGTTCTGGCTTTGTGAGCTCAAGAGTTATGGACCATAGTACCATTTAAAGGAGGTAACACTAGTAGAGAATTTTAGAGCAGATAGCAAAAGTAACCAAAGACTGAGAGGAGTCAGTAGCGACAGGCAGGCTTTCTTTACTAGTAATGGGCAGAATTAAAAGGAAGAAGGTGAAGTCTGTTATTCTGAATGCTGCCTATTAATACTAGAATATTACACTTATTTGAAAGAAACAGGTGTAATAAAAGGAAATAACTGTAAATTTGCCTTGGAGATTGAAAGGCAGATGCAAATCGTCTTGAATGTCTAAACTGATAAAAGAATGACTCTGACCAGCTCAGATACAGAATAGCATCTCAGAACAAAGCTAGTCATCTTGGACTCTGGATGTCTCCTATTTCCTAGTGTCCCAAGCTTTCCTAGCGTCAAAAAAAAAAGGAAAAATTACGTGATGAAAAGGGGACAGACACCAATGCCAGCCTGTATTTTCACCTGTTGCTTACATTTCCGGTGTTGCAAGACACTTGCCCCATCCACCTGTGCAGTAGCTGGGAGGACAGGTCTGTTTTTCTGCAGCACAGCAATGTAGGCGTGCTCTGTTTGTGCAAGGGTTGGTGATGATGCAGGTTCTTTCCGGAAGTTTTTAGATCTTTGATAGTTAAAGAATACATTCTTGGCTCTGTTTTACCTTGGAAATTTGTCATAAAGATAGATTTGGGCATGTTATCACTTCTGATTCGTAGTTGTTGGAAACAGAATAACTGAAAGCAGTTTGGAGACTGTTTGAAATTATAAACTCCCTGATACCATTTTACTTCAAAAGAGGAACAAGAGCCACAAGTTTTGCAGAGAGCCTGTGTAGACAGACCTGCTAGTAGGTCAGTGAGCAATTGTTTACCTTCCCAGTGGCAATCCTCATCCCAGTCAGCTTTGGTTTTGGAAGAACAACTCAAATAAATGTTTGGAATGCACAAAGATTTTAATTTTTGCTTCTGTCCTAGAAGTCTGCCAAAGATAACCATTAGAGCCAGGGGTTACACAGAATACCCTGATTAGTCTTGGCAAAATCACTTTCCAAAGATTTCTTTTTCACCTTCTATATAACAGACACACATTAGAGAATTGGAGCCTGCTGTAGGAAAATCAGTAATTTGCACTGAAGGAAGAGTGTGAATAATTTCACTATAAAAATATCCAGGAGAAAATGCAAGTGAAGGGAGTGAGGTGATGCCCTTGCAAGACTGCTAACTGGGAAAACAGTCCTGCTCCCAGGCAATGTCATCTTACAGCTGGGTTCATAACTGGTATGACATAACTGTGGGCTGAAAAAAAATCAAAACCAGATCTCAGATCTACCAAAAGTACCTTCAGGATAGGTGTTCTCAAGCATTGAGCTACTGTAATCATTCACTCACTTCACTGGGGAAATAGAAGCCTGAAGAAAGAAATAAAAACTGGTAAAAAAAATCCTGTGGGAAAATGTGAAATACAGATTACCTAGGGAAGGAAAAAAAAAAAAGCCTGGTGTATTTTTACCTGGACAAAATTATGGAGATTCCCATGCAGTTTCTATAAGGAAAGATGCTGGTAAGTAACTGGGCTATAAACGGATACAATCAGAAAGGATA